>JXOV01000770.1:0-16176 GCA_001014945.1 Clogmia albipunctata | reverse complement strand
ATTTATTAACGCCCCTTGGGCCTTGTTTGTTACATAATTTTGTACTTCATTAACAATTTCTATGTGTCGTCTTGACTTTTCTCATCCATGCTTCCCCGTATCCTCTTTCATCTAGGAGTTGCTCAACGGTTCTTGGGTCCTGGCAACACGTTTCTTTAATATGCAATAATGTCTCATCTTCCAATCCGCATATACGGCAACTACGATCTCCTCTCCAGCTTGATCTTCCACGTTCTTCATTACCGCATCTGAATCTTTCCTTGTAAATAATGAAATTTAATGAAAAATTGTAAAAATTTTAGTGTTCCTGAGTGGAGTGCAAAAAACGTTATGTCCTGCTCGGGTGTAAAGTCCTGATTTTTTTAACTCGGAAATGATGAAACACTTGTTTCACACTCGTTAAAAACAGTTTACTTTACACCCTTGTAGCACAAATAACTAATAAATAGATCAATTAGATTATTAACAACATTTTTGATATCATAAAAATTAACATACGTATTATGTTTCGATTTTAATATATTTTAATTTTTGTCATAATTTTACTAATATAATTTTACTACTTATAACTACTATATTATAATAGTTTAATAGTTATTTTAACATACGATAAGATGAGACAATATTGAATAATATCTTTTGATCAATGCCGTGTGTTTAATAATGATTATCGTTGGGTTTTATATATGACTTTGTGAATTTTGAATAAATTAGTTTATGTAAAATTGATTCCAATAAAAATGTCGTTATTGTAATAAGTCGAAACTTACTTCTTTTTATTAAAACTGTCACTGAGGTCTTACTTTAATAGTAAAGGAAAAACACAAATACTTCAAATAATTTTTAAAATACTTGTGTGTTAAAACGTCTTTGATAATAATATAAATCTCTTCAAAATTATTTCCATATAGTATTTATGATTATTTATCTAATTTGTATAAAAGGTCCAAATGGCGAGACAACTGTAACTCGTTGGGTTGACACCGACAGCTCGTGGTGGATTCATCCCCAGGTTGAGACCAGAATCAAGATCGAGTCGGATAGTGGGCTGGGATCGAAGCGGGAGGTGCACGAGGTGGCTGTGACGCACGACTCTGGAACCTCTGTCAGCGTTGAAACGAAGCCAATTCGGGAATGGGAACGACCTGCCCTCAACAAGGCATTGGAATGGAGGAAATAAATTATCAAGGGCCTTCATGTCACACCATCGGAAATAATCTCACCTGTTTCGTTTCTGTTTTTCACCAAATGATTTTGTAATGTCTCTATTAATTTTGTTGTGTCTAATAAAGTCATTTATTAATTTAAAAATTCTGTTTTGTTTAGATGATTTTTTTTCGATTTATATTAAAAGTTTTCTAATTAAATAAAACTTTCAATATATTACAAAAAAATTAAACTTTTTTATTACTTAAATATTTATTTGCGCATATAAGGTGTAAGTAAACCAAAATTCTTTTTATTATGAATTGAGAGCGAAAAGTTAAGTCGAAAGTGAGTTTTGTTTTTATCGCAAAATGATTTTAAATATATATTTTACGCAATCTAATCGAATATTTAGTTCAACCACCCTATTTACGCACACTATATTACAATTTTTATAGGACATCTCTCTTCCTCATATAAAACAAAATATACTTATCTCATTCTTGCACTTAACGAACCTTTAGAATTTAACATATGTGCACTAAAAAAGAATTTAAGTATGTTATTTATAATATCCTTATAAATTTATATGAATTTTGGAAATTAAAAATTTACTTAAAGAAAAAAAGCATAGATAAACCTCTAATGTACACTGTAATATTTCTAGAGAAGAAAGTTTGAGAAATTTTTTCAAAAATTGTCTGACCAAGCAAAATAAAACCCTGTAATACATATACAAAGAAATTGAAATTTATTGTACACTGTTATTTTGGTCGGTTTGGTAAACAACAAGAAAGAAAAGCCGCTTTTCGTAAATTGATTGATTTCTGTAAGTATAATTGGTTTCGATTGCCCCACAAAATATCGCGAATCGAAATCTGTGTTCAAAAATAATAAGTTAATTATAAAAAGTGCCGAGTTTTGTTTAAAAAGTTTGTGAATTTTTTTGCATAAAAATTTGCGTGTTAATTTTGGAGGGTTGAAAATTCAAGTTTTTCGGGTTTTTTGCGTGAGAAAAAAGCGGCGCCACCAAAAACAAGGCTTATAAATTAGAAATAATTAATCGAGGATAAAATCGATAATACACTGTTGTTGGTGCCGGGTGATAACAGATAATTTGTTGGCTTTTTGCCGAAAAAGATTTTGCATTTTCGCTTGTGGATTTTCGGTATAAAAATTCTCTTTTGCATAATTTCGACGCGTTTTTATTGCCATGTGATTCGCGGCTTTGTGAAAAGCCGTTTGTTAATAATTGAGTGATTTTTTATTCTTTTGCAGAAATAAGCGCGGTTTATTAATATAAAACATGTCTGACAGTCCAGTTGAGAAAAAACGCGGGCGTCCCGCGAGTGATAAGGTGAGCATTTTGGTTTTTTTCTACCTTTTTTAATCATTAAAAGTGTTATTTTTCTCCATTTTTACTTTTAATATAAAAAATTGAGATTATTTTTAATATTTGCATCATAAAGTCTGCTTAGTTAGTTTTTTGTTTGGTCTAAAAATAAATATAAAGGAACCTGATTTAGATTTTCATTGAAAATTTGGCTGAAAATTAGTTTGTTTTTATTTAATAATTGTAGTAAAAAAATTGACGCTTTGAGGGTTGTCTGATATGTTTGCAGTTTTCGCCATATTTGTTTATTTTTTATAACCTTCAGAATCGCGCGCCATGTTTATTTTAGATTTGATTCCAATTAAATATTCATGTATTTAAATTTTTTTACATATAATTTAACCATTTTGTATTAAATAACTGAAACTAATATTTTTTTTTAAATAATAATGATTTTTAATGTTGATTAGTGTTTTTTTCTTCACATAAATGGTATTTTGTTATTTTTCTTTTACCAAATTTACTCTTTCTTATCCTAGTTCTTCTACCATGTTACTGAGATTATATAAAATATTATTAAATTCATAATGAATTTTCAAAGCAAATAAAAAAAAATTTCTCCAGTTTTGTATAATATTTATTTAAACAATGTGTAGGAAAAATATACCTTAATTAAACACGAATGAAATAGGTGTTCTAAAAGAGGTTTAATTATGTGTTTTTTCAACAAGTTTTTTTTTTTACAAAATTACAATTCGTATATTTATTAGCTATTTTTCCAAGAAATATGAAGTAAGAAATGAGAAGGCTACCTACAACCAACATTTAAAAAAAAACTTGCCTTTTTGTCATTTGTTGTGAAAAATTTAATTGATTAATAAATAATAGACTACTTTATTGTAGAGGCATAAAAAATGTCAAAATATATTTTACTTCTTAGCTACTAAGTCCAAAATTATAATTTTTAGGAGCTGAATTTTAGTACAAAGTAATTTTGTGTATTTAATTTACATGTTTTGTCATTGTGTGCAGGTGTTGAATAATGCATAATTTAATACTGCTGTACGTTAATAAAGAAATTATATAGAGGTAGAATTGTCTACTAAAATGTAAAGATTTTTCAATAGAATTGTATAAAAACTGTTTTTAACTCATAAGAAATTTCAACTTGCAGATAGTATGTCACATTCATTTCGTTAAAACGAAACCCACAAATAATTTAATGTGTATTTTTAAATGATTGGAAAAAGTAAGTTTTTTAATTGAATATTTGAACTTCCTTAAGAAACAGCTGAATTTAACACTCTTTTCGTAAAAAACGAAATCCAAACAGCTGTTCTTTAAGGAAAAGTAAACTTAGTAGTCGAATTGAGAATCAAGGTGTTAGTAAATTAGATTGCATTGCTTGAACTAAGTAATTAGGATCTAAACTTAAGATAAAGGCTTAAATATTTTGAATTCAGATCTTAATTTTTTTTATCTAATAGATTTTAAGGATCTCAGGAAAACCAAAAAAATACTAAGCCAATTTCTCCCTTACTTTTCAGAAGAGGCCTCGAGCCGCGTCTCCAGCTGCAGTGAAACCGGCGAAGGTGGCCAAGGAGACGAGCGGAGGTGAAAATGGAATGACGCAGAAGCGAGGTCGAGGGCGCCCCAAAGGCACAAAAAAGGCGGCCGCAAAGCCCAAGAAGGAGAAGGTTGAGGGCCGAGGCAGGGGACGTCCAAAGGGCGCCTCGAAGAAGGAGAAGGCCTCCTCAGAGTCGGAGAACAACGACGATGAGGAAGAGGAGGAGGAGAACGACGAGTCCGACGAATAAGCTAAACTAAAGTATCTGTATTTCGCCCAAACTCCACAACATCCCAAAAAAGATAAGAAAGAATGAAATGCCAGGAGCTTGATCGGCGGCCCCTTAAATTTCCGTTTGGCAACCACTCTTCTGATGTTTGTTTACTGAATAGTTGTGAATTATGCAATTTGACAGTGTATTTCAATGTCGTTGTTTGTCCAGCCAGCAAATCACCACCATCCATACAGACCCTTACAGTCCCCCAGTCATCCAAATATTATATACATTCAGAAAGCAGTAGATTTAACGCAGCCCAGTCCCAGTCTTGGAATATTTGAAATGAACGTACGTGTCTCTGAAAGAAATAAAGTTAAATAAATTAAAGAAAGCGTTTGGAATAAATGGTCAACATGTGAATTATTTAACCACCCTCTTTTACCAAAACAGTATCAAAATTTATATGCAAGATTTGTCAATATTGCATTATTTTAAATAAAAACATCGTTTTGAATTACAACTAAAACGCGCTTTTCAATTGATTTCTGTTTACGGTTTCTATTTTATGGAGGTTCATGGGTATGTGACACAGAAAATCCTCTTGACTAATAAAAATTAGGAAGTTCGATCAATTTTACCGATTCTCTACATTTTTTTTGTTTAAAAATGGAGAACTTTCCACGTAAATCAACTTATTTTGACTCAATTGAACTTAAGTACAGTCGAAGATCCATTCGCTGTATTTTTCGGAATGTAAGTCCTGCGAATAAGGAGCATTTACGGTATATCTTTAAATTTATATACTCCATATACAGTGTGAATTGAAGTTATAGCCTCACCTGTTTAACCTTGATATCTCTGGAACAAGAAGAAGCTGGATCTTCAAATTTACACACAATATATCTCTTTACAGATTACAACTTTAGGTAAAACCAAATTTGTAAATAGTCGAATCAATTGCGAAAAAAACGAAAAACCGCAAATGCCGAATGGGTCAGCGTTATAGTCGCACTCCCCTTTTCCCCGTTATGGGGTATTATACATACAATCTATTGATGGGGGTAGTTTATTTGAATTCAAAAATTTTTTTTACAATTTTTTCATTTTTCAAAATCAGGGTTTTTAGACTTTTAATGTGAGCTACTGCCGGCCTGCGAAGACATCGCGATCCAAATTTTCGCAATTCTGGATATATTTCAGATTGTCTAACTACCCCCATCAATAGATTGTTTGTTAGTTGTAATCTGTAAAGAGATATATTGTATTTGAATATGAAGATCCAGCTTCTTATTGTTCCAGAGATATCAAGGATAAACAGGTGCGGCTATAACCTCAATTCACACTATTTGTCTTTAATTCTTGTTAGTTTTAAAATTATATCTTTGGGATAGCTTAATTAATATATGTATTGGATTGGATTAAACAACCCTTCAAGAGTTATAGCTCGCACTCATAAAATATTTATAAATACGATTTTGTCTGATGCATCAACGCGATTCATGCTTTAAATGTTGATAATTATACAGTTCCCTTTTGATGTGATAATAAACCGACGATCAGTGGCAAACAGTTTCGCATTTGCATCTTCAGATGTCCTACAATTCTAGGTCTGAGCGATTGTAAGAGGACGGTCAAACTAAATTCAAGCCAAATATAAATTCGATATAAGTATAATAGAATAATAGAATAACCCTTTTATTAATTTTAACTAAATCCGCCTAACATATCATTCGTAGTGGGCTTGGTATTTCTTATAGATCATCATCTCAGTCACTTCAACAATGTGAGTCTTAAAATCTTGGGAAAAAATCGATTTCTAATATTCGGTGTAGTATCAGAGTACAAAGAAATTTGTTTTTTTAAACAACTCAGGAATAACCTCACACATTTCCCAATACATATTTCAAACTAGTGCAGATGAGGAAGATCATCTTAGGAACTTCGAGAAAATAAAGATATGCCTTCACATTGAATTTTGAAAGTAGTTTACATGACATCGAATTTATTGAACAGAATTTATTATTACATAAATTTGGGTTTGGGATCGAACCTAATTAAAAACACCGGTTTTCCAAACACAGATTATTTTTTTAAATTTAATAATTTTACAAAAAGACATTTGATGAGAAATTTGTCGCAATTGTTCGTGGTTAGCTGGACTACTTTTAGAAAGAGAATAGGTTTCTCTGATGTTGTGATCGATCGTCCTTTCTTAGGGAAAGTCATCGATGTCACTATTAAAGATTAGGTTGTTTACTTCCAAAATAGTTGCTGCTATATATATATGAATAAGGGCTATAATCCCCGAGCGGGTTTTGCGCCCACTATCCAATAACACTATATCTTTTTCATAATACGATGCATCATTAATTTGAGGTTGCAGAGTTCATTTATAATTCTGGTTTTGGATTTAATGACTGAAAAAAAATAGAATTTATTTCTAAAAATGAATTAGTTTTGATAATCTGCTTTTCTTCTAATAAATAACGATTTGAATAAATGATTCTCTACCTAGAACTATATCTAGCTTTTTTCTTAAAGGTTTTCCCATCGCTGATCAAGAGTAAACTTTATTACACTTAATGTTGATGTTAAACTATATAACAAAATCATTTTCTGCATAGTAATGAAAGGTTTATCCTTTTAGTCACAGTTTTGAAAAGATTAGTAAAATTTTGATTTCGGCAATTATTTTTAATAACTACGATTTATTTGAATAAAAAAGTTTTTAAAATAGAAATTAATATTTGTTATAAAATTTAAATTATTTTAATATACGAATACGAGTACAATCAAATAGAAATAAAATTTAAAAGGTCATTAAAACGCATTTTATATAATACGCAGATCTAATTAAGTCAATTATTGCACATTGAAAACGTATTTAAAGACGTAGAGGCCAAGGCACAGAGCTTTGGCCAAACAAGATTAAGAACAAGTTCCATTTGCGATCACTTTCGTTACTATTAGAAATGAATTTCCGATTTCTCGTTAGTCGTTAGTTTTGCAATAAATAGTCTCTTCCGAAATAGTTTATCACATCAACCGGTTTATTTATCTAAAATAGTAACCTGTTATCAGTCTATAAATACCGATCGCTTTGCAAAAGAGATTTTCAGTTAATGATCAGTGCAAGATGAAGTAAGATGCAATTTGTGAAATACAGTGTGAGTGAAAATAATGGTTTTTTACGCAATTGAACGGTGATAAAGAGAAGATTATCTTTTCAGTGGATTATCTTATCGGGATTACAAGTTTTGGGATACCCAGTGGCAGATCCTCAGATCGTGGAGGAGTTAGTTCAAGAGAGTCCGAGTTACAGTTATTCAGTGCTGGATTTTGGTGCAAACAACGACTCGTTCTTGAAAACGATTTCCATCATTTGGAACCCCGATGACAGCTTTCTTAATGCCTTTTTCAACTCTACACCTCCAACACCTCCCACAACAACATCAACTACGACAACCACTCCCAGGACGACAGTCCCTCAACGAATTGGCAACCGATGGGTTCCAATCCCCATTTCCCCGTCGTTAAGTGGAGTGAGCCCTGCCAGTTTCTTAAATGCACTGTTCTCGACAATCGGACCATTTGTCACGGCACCACAGACCAGTACTGTTCCGCCACCAATATTTCTTCAGGAACAGATCGATCTCGGACCTGGACAACGCAGGTGTGTTGAATTTGTATTTTATGAATGAAGTGTTTTAAAATAGAGTTTTGAAAATTAGTAGAGTAATGTAGTTTGTTGAAATTATAAAGCATTTACCTATAAGATTGAGCTATAGATTCCCGTTCAATTACTTAGTTTGAAAACAAAGGAATTTAAATTTTTAATTAATAGTAATTTGTGTAAAATCAGAAGATGTTGGTGGTCACGCTAACGGAACCTAATTTTGCACTTTTCTAGCAAGAGTTTATCTTTTCGACATCGATTTGAGTTTCATAATGCGTCACTTTATCGCACTAAAAAAAATTTTGAAAAAAATTCATAATCGTACGAATAATTTTTCTCAAAGTAAAAATTTTGGTTCCGTTTTAAGTAAAAAACTGTGCAATTTTTATTCAAAAACCAATATAACGGTCAAAAAATGCCCACAAACCATTTAAATAGAGATCGTGGTAACGGAAAATATTTTTTAAAATTAGTTTTATTTGATTTTTTAAGAAAAGTGTAAAACGATTTATGTCCTGCTCGGGTATTAAATTTGTTTTTAACCCAGGAACAAAACACTCATTTTATCAATCGTTTTCAAAAAACTTAAAAATAGTTTACGTTATCTTGATCGCATGGCACGGTCTGATCTGAATCTTAAAAAGTGTATCTGTTGTATGAGAAATTCCTCACAAATTTTAACATTAAGCCAAATTTGTTTGTATAATTTGATTTTTTAACACTAGTGGAAAAAGAACACGTTTTCAATAGTAGATAAAGTAATTTATTATATAAAAGACATAAAAATAAAGAGTTAACTTTTAGATATGGGGTTTGAAAAAATTCTTAATCGACCATTCGTTAACATTCCATAATTAAAAGCTTTTTATAGAACGAATACATTCTTATAGGATAAAATTAGAAGATGTGTAAATACATGTGTTAGTTTAGGTATGCTCAAACCAATTATCTATCCCAGTGATGAGCAAACTTTTCAAGCGGTCCGACAATCCGCTTAAAAAGTTTGCCATAAAAATATCCAGGCGAGTCTGATTAAATCATAAAATATTAAAAAAAAAATTTTAAAAATCATATACTATATGTATATAAATTGGTAAACGTTTTCCAAGGCCTTTTTCATATTTATTAAATGGGTATACGTAAAGTACCTATGCTTCTAAATAAAACAGAATATTTATTATTTATTTCTTTTTTACACTTGTAAAATATTGTTTTTATTTATCAATCAACTTTTTTAAAGTTTTGCTAGCCAACCTGTTCTTAAACAACGAAAGCGTCGTCGAAGGAAGAAAAAATTAACGACAAAGACACCAATCATTGAATTCTCAACTATTCCACCTACAAGCCCACCAATACCGCGACCTTTTCCTGGCTTATTTAGATACGCGGATGACATCCCCAGTTTTGATTTTGAAGAGGAAGTTATTTCTACCACAAAAGAAACATTCATTCCCACAAAACAGTCCACCACTCAACCCGACAATGTTAATTTAACTCGATCTCTGTTTCCACTAACCCCTTCCTTACTTTCGAATAGCAGCAATAATCTATTAATTGTCGGATTTCAACTTAATAATGAAACAATGCAAAGATTATTGAATATTTTACCATTAACATAAATGTGTATTAAATTGAAATAAAAGTGTAATTTATATATTGTTTTATTTCTCTTCTATTATTTTTATTAATGGTAACATCTTTTTAGTCAAAGATTCATTTTTACTACATTTAAAATTGTTTCCTATTTTATTAAAAATCAGCCGTTTAACCGTTGACTATTGAAAATAAATTTTGTTGTTGGAGTAAATGGCGCGATGGTGTTTGTCTCAGCTTAAAACGTCATTCGGCTGTATTAAATCGTGTTTTTACAAGAAAAGTCAAAACAAATCGACCCGAAAACCAATTTTCTAAAAATTCTCTACAATGGCGATGTCCAAGACGACCAACACGTACAATCGTCAGAACTGGGAGGACTCCGAGTTTCCTATTCTGTGTCAGACTTGTTTGGGAGACAATCCTTATGTCAGGTAACTAAAAACAAACATTGCGTTTCTTTAAATTTCTAATTTTCTATTTAATTCCGTTCAGGATGATTAAAGAGCGATATGGAAAGGAGTGCAAGATCTGTAATAGGCCTTTTACGATATTTCGGTGGTGTCCTGGAGCGAGGATGCGGTTTAAAAAGACTGAAATCTGCCAGACGTGTTCGAAATTGAAAAATGTTTGTCAGACGTGTCTTTTGGACTTGGAATACGGGCTGCCGACTCAGGTGAGGGATGCCGCTCTAAAGGTGCAGGACGACCTGCCACAGAGTGACGTAAACAAAGAATACTACATTCAGAACGTGGACAGGGAGTTGTCGAATGCGGAGGGCGGCAATTCGAGTGCTGCAGGAGCTGTGGGCAAGGCGTTGGCTCCCAGTGACATGCTGTCTAAACTGGCACGCACTGCTCCGTATTACAAGAGGAACAGGCCTCATATTTGCTCGTTCTGGGTGAAGGGGGAGTGTAAAAGAGGAGAAGAATGTCCTTATCGGCACGATAAACCAAATGAACCGGACGACCCCTTGTCAGAGCAGAACATCAAGGACCGATATTACGGTGTTAACGATCCGGTGGCTGATAAAATCATGAAGAGAGCAGCTAGTCTTCCCACTCTGGAACCGCCAGAAGACAAGAATATCAGCACTCTTTACGTGGGAAACATCGGGGAGCACGTCACCGAGACGGACATCAAGAACCACTTTTACCATTTCGGGGAAATCCGGACGATAACCGTTGTTCCGCGACAGCAGTGCGCTTTTGTGCAATTTACAAAGCGCCAGGCGGCGGAACTGGCAGCGGAAAAGACCTTCAACAAACTGGTGCTGGGCGGGAAGAGGCTGACAATCAAGTGGGCCCACTCTCAGGCCAAGCAGTACGTTCCCTCGATGCCTCGACTTCAAAGGAACTACGAACCGGTTCCTGGCCTTCCCACGACCCTCCCGCTGCCCCCCAATCCAAACGACTACTTCAACCTCCAGGTGGGTGACATGAGCGTCCTTCCGGCTGGCCTCAAAATCCACCAGCTGCCCCCAGGAATGATTCCCGGAGCCCCCATTCCTCCAATGTACAGCTCGGGTCAAATGTTCGCAAACCCAGCAGACATCCCCGCACCCACGGAAGCGGTTCACTACCCCAGCCAAGACCCGTCCAGACTTGGTGCCACTAAATAGTTACGATTTGTATAAATTAATAAAATGATTGCAGAATTTTAAATTACTTTTTTTATTGAACGTTGTTAACCCTCTTCGGGACTATTCTATTGAAATTTACGAAAACACAATATATTTAGTGGGGTGTATAATACGATTATTTTCCATGTTCTAAATTAAAACTTAGATTTTTAATTTGTTTTTACTGTCTGTGAGATTCAAAATCAATCATGGAAAAGAATAAGCCCAAATTCACGAACTTCTTGTTGTCAGTCATAATAACCGCTCACAATTTTTCTTATAAATCGAAAACAATTTCTGAAAAATTGGGAACAATTATAATATACATTGTATGAATGATACTGTAATTGTCATAGAATTTATAAAAAAAGGTATTTAAAGGCTGAATATGTTTATCTTACTTGAATGTACAATAGTTTTTTTTTTATATTATTTTATTATAACTATGCAAAAAGCTGAAGAAATATTATATTTTGATTAATTTGTTTCATATCACGTTATTTTTATTTTTTTTTTACTTATTTTGCGAATCATCGTTTAAGAGTTAAAAACGGAATTGCATGTTCTAGATCAGGTTCCATAAATGTGTAGTTTTGTGGCACAAGTGGCCCTTAATAAAAAGTATTGGGACAACCTTGTTACGATATTAATGGGAATATCTTAAATTACACTCTCATTTATGGTTATAAATTTGTCCGTGATATATCTGGAATTAATAGAAGTTGGAACTTCAAATTTATAGCAAGTACGTAGGATCCAATTGCTCGTATAATCTCGGGTGTCCTATGGTCTAGGATTAAATGGACTTCATAGGAATGCTAAGATATTTTACCTGGTAACAGTATAAATTTTAAGAATCATTTGAATAGAGCATTTTGACAAGAATTTCAAAATGAACGAAATCAAGCACCGAGCAGTCATCGAATTTTTTGTGATAAAGGGATACACTGCAGTGGATCTCAAAACCAAATTGGACAACGTGTACGGGGACTCTACGCTATCACAAAGCAGTATTTACAATAAAATTCTTGAATTCAAGAGTGGCAGGATGTCCGTTTTACGGCGGACGACCGACAACGGCAATGACTGAAGAAAACATTAAATTAATAGAAAAAATTGTTCCAGCAATAAAACAGAGTCGATTGAGTGATGGCGTCTTTAAGATCTCGGCCTCTAAAGGCAAAGGCTTCGATCTTTTAGGATTACCAAGGAATCTTGTTGATAGATTTTAAAGAAAAAGGTAATACTGTCAACGGGATGAGCTATGCTACCCTGATCAACAAGCTACGGGACGCTATAAAAGAGAAACGCTCCGGGATTCTCTCCTAAATTGTTCTGATATTTCACGACAAAGCGCCAGTCCACAAAGCGGCAGTTGCGGAGGCTACCGGTTTTGTAGAGATTCCCCATTCCTTGTATAGCCCAGATATGACTTTTAGCCACTACTTTCTGTTTTCAAAATTAAAAAGGACCTCAGGGGACGGAGAGTTTTGATGGAGAGTGACCTGAAGGAGGCCGTTTTGATGCATTTCCAAAACAAGAGTTTGGAATACTTTTTCGGCGGAATCAAGGACATGATTAAGAAATCTACTAAACACATTGTAATAGATAGAGGTTATTTAGAAAAATAAAAAAGAATTACAGCTATATCCCTTATAGTTTACGAGATTATACGATCAATTCGATACTACTATGTATATTTCGAAAATGGCTTACAACCTTATGTCAGCAGATTTGCAAATATAGTATTCCTTTGTGTAGTTTTCCTTTTTAGAATTTAGTATTTGCAAATTTTGTGTTTATAGATACACTGTGTGTAATGTTGAAATTCCACCTTCTTTTGGTTTCAGATATATCACGGATAAACGGGCGCGGTCATAACATTAATTGAGAGTGTATTTGTGACACAAAGAAAGAACTAAAATATAATATTCTTTTAATTTAATGACAAATTTATATTATTATTGTATAGTAGATGTTGTAATGGTCTACAGGAAATCATGAGCAAAGATTAATCGGCCAAAATTAATTGAACTTAACATGGCCGTAGAGACATTGATAGTAATGAAGCGAAGGAGAATTGTGCTGTACCGGCATGTCTGACCGAACTGTCCTAATAAGTTTAATGAAATTAGGACATTTCAAAAATTTAATTATCCGTAATGAAATCCCTCCGGTCTTAATTGCGATGCTTGTTCTTTTCTCGATTTGGGCAGTGTCCTGTGTTGGGCCGAAAGGGGGAGATAGGTGGATTGATTTCTGATTCACGTTCAACGACCTAGTCACGAACGTCCATTTAGATCGCAATTCAATTAATAGGTTTTGTCCTCGGCTCAGCAGAGCCGCCTCCTCAGCCGCCGCACACCACTGATTGGTCTTTCTCTGTCCTTCGTATATCGACAGACAATTAAAATCTCCATTCAAATCTATTATGCCAATCGAAGGGGGTGCAGAAGGAGAGCGATGGGCCTGATGAATGAAACCGCGGATCCCATTCATTTATTAAACACCAACGTCGGTCGTCGGCAGTGCCAAGCAAGATAGGGACTTGCGGCCTGATGATGGGAATTATAAAACTACACACGGCCAGACAAAAAAGGCCCCAACACATCTGATGAGGTGGATGGGGGCAAAAAAACTTAATTGAATTTATTATGTACAAAGGGACATGCAAACTAGCAGGAGAGGGGCACTAAACTGGACGACAATTACTCTTATCAACACCACATTGCCGGAAGGGGCTGAGTGTGTGTCTGTGCGCTTGTTCAGGTGCAACTGGTTGAAATATTGTTTGACCAGTGCCGAGAATACGACCACATGACGACAAGTGCTTACAGAGCCCTAACTAACATGTCATTCAGTTCAGTTTCGAATGAATTCAGTTTTATAAAAGCAGTCCTTTATGTTGTGCTGTATCTGATGATAATACCCGAGGCAATCCCAATATATAATGAAATTTCAAAGAGTTGTGCTTCACTTTATAGTCGTCGTCCGACTTTATTTGATACATGATGTGTGTCCAGATACATTTTGAGCATTTCCCTGTGGATCTGTTTAAGTTGGATTCGACTGAAAAATTTCCCAAACGAATGGCAGAGGAAATTACATTCACAGCTAAATTCGGTATATGTTCCTTATTATTTTAGTATTATAGACCTTGATGATCATTTAAATATTTTTTTTGATTTTTAATGTGCTTTATCAATTAAAGTAGCTCAATAAACAAGCTTTGTGTTGACGTTTTCTTTTTTCATTGTGAACATACAAAATGAGATTCCTGCTAGTTTTCAGTATTTTAATTCCGATTTTTATAAAATACACATTCTCAAACACTTTTATTAAAACTGAGATTGAGAAATACCCTTTTATAGTGACTATTTATTGTGACAATGTGAAGAGGTGCTCTGGAACGATACTTAACAAGGATTTTGTTTTTGCTGCGGCTTCAATACTTAGGTATGTACAGTAAACCTATGGTTTGGATCTGATTTTGGTAATTATTTTTACCCTTTTTATTGCAGTAAAGATGGTGATTACGGCATTCATTTTGGATCAAATTATTCTGGCGGAGGTGATTCTATGGGAATACTAGTAAAAGTTTTGCATAAAAATTTTGATTCGGATTTTAGAAATAATGTGGGAATAGTACTGTTAGAAAGAGAACTGGAATTTAGCCTAGCAGTAAAACCAAGTAGATTGCCCTGGAAGAGCCAATTTGATTGGGGTAAAGACTACGTGGTGCTAGGCTATAAGCCACACGATGAAAATGACAATCAGTTGCGTTTTTCAATGGTTAGACCACTACCTGATATGTCGAAGTGTAAAACAGAGCATCCAAATATGGCGTGCGTCGAAAGAGATATCTCTAGGGACGTTGATCCAGGCGCACTTCTTCTAGACGAATCCGTTACGATAGTGGGCCTTTACCATATTACGTATAGCACGGGAGGATCCGAGATAACCTGCACATGGGCCTACAAAGATTGGGCAAACCATAGGATGGAGGAAAATAAACGCAAAACAACAACATCGACTACGTCGACAACGACATCTTCCACGTCAACTTCTTCCTCATCTTCTTCGTCATCTTCTTCGACTTCAACTTCTTCGACTTCAACTTCTACGTCTTCATCGTCTTCATCTTCTTCGTCTTCATCTTTTACGTCTTCAACATCACCGTCTACACAAAATATTACTGAAAGTACAACTGAAAATAGTACTGAAAACAGTTCTACTACTACCGACCGAGAGGAAACTGAGATAACTGATGATTACGATGATCGAAAAGATGACGAAAGAAGCATTGCTATATCTATTCTACCAAGCTATTCTACTTTTTGCTTTATATTCCTTGTTGTTACCCCTATTTAGAATTATTCAAATAAATACAGATTCTTTGCACGGGAATTATAGCCCTTATTTACATATAAATAGAATATAGGAATAAGACAATTGTTCAGATGTACGAAAACGTGTCGTTACGTGTTTGGTGAGCAGCCATATGCCCTTCCACGTAATTCGCCATAACTCTTCCTGCCCAACACCATTTCTGACCCTATCTAACTAATTGCTATCGATATAGAAATTTCTTTAAATAATCTGAGTAGCATTTGCATGGGAAAGGTTAAAAGTGTTATTAGACCCTCTTTTTAGCACCGCACACTAGGGCAGATTAGGTCTGAGATCATCGAATATACTGATAAAATTAATAAAGGTTGAGTTATTATAAAAATGTTAAAATATTTTTAATATCCATAAGCTAAATAAATAGTTTATATAATTCATTACAAGTCTATCGATTTTTCTTAAATCTCACTCTGTGCGTAAAGCTCAAATCCTTAACATAAGTAAAAAAGTATTTTTTAATAGGTATTTTTTGAATGGTATGTAGTGAAGTTCATTGTCAGTCGATTGAAAATTTAATAATAGAATGAAATTAGTAAAGGACTATAATCTATAAGTCTGCGTAGGTAATACGTTTTTCCCGAATTTGTTTTGAAGATATTATTTAAACGATTCTATT
>JXOV01000769.1:0-37084 GCA_001014945.1 Clogmia albipunctata | reverse complement strand
AACTCGGAAACGATGAAGCACTCGCCTTCGGCTCGAATGTTTGACACTCGTTTCAATCGTTAAAAAACAGTTTACTTTACACCCCTGTAGCACAAATAACTATTATGTTATTATATCACTTTTTATCTACAATAATTTGAATTTATTTATAACTTATTAAAGCGAACTCCTTGATTTTCACTATTCAATATAATATCAATAAAATCATAAATCGAAAGTGAAAATTGGCGTCTGGTGGCAGATTACGAGGCTTGGAAATCGAATCGCTGCCACCCTTTGAATGGATGCGCAACACCGCTATAATATTATGCAAATCTGCAAATCAGCTATAAATTATGATAATCGGCACAATTGAATGACGATTTTGGAATAAAAATATTGCTGGTGTCATTGAAAATTCCCGAGAACTCTTTAGTTGGTAAAGGGACTAAAGAAGTGAGGGGAAAGGGCATTAACGATCGTAATAATATCAATTAGACCAGTAGACTCGGTGGCGTCGGCTCAACAAATACACAAAATTACCCACTCGAATGAGCTGAATTGGAAATCTGCATGCAATTCGGCAGGATCCATTCCGGCACTGTCATGGAGAGCGGTGAAACCACTCAATCCGACCGCATTCACAGGCAACTGACTGTATGATATGGTGCGGGAAAGGGGTTATGTGGTGGACTGTGTAAATGTAATGGAAATGAATTGCAGAAATTCATTGATGAAATATTCCTTGACTCATCTATTTGCAATCAAATTTAGTTGCTGACTTGAAGGATTCGTCGTCTTTTCAAAATGGATCTCCCTCCGCCAATTGACAGGAGATGGTGCATGAAATGGATCAGAAAATCAGGACCAGTCTAACACAAACACAGACTTTGGACGAACATGGGCAAATTGAGCGAATTAAGTGCACGTCAGTATTAAATTCAACAGATGACTTTAATGGGGTTTAAAGTGGAATCGCACCCTTCAAACGACATGTGAAATGTCGAGAGGCTAATTGTCCAGGATGGTTTCTCGCTTGTTCCACTCTCTGGCCAGGCCATCGATATTTACAAGTATCCCGAGCAACTGGTTATGAATTATTGAGCCGATTTTTCAAAATGGCGAATTTGTCTCGGCTTAATCACTATTGTAAATAAATGATTGCAGGGCGAAGCGACCACCTGTGTTCGAATTAAATTAATGATGAGACGTGCGTTGATGCTCTTGTCAGAGATGAATTAACCGGCAGCAGCTCCACCAGCCCATCCGATTAATTTCATCCATTATTAATTTGCAACAATTAAATCTCGACCGTCTTCATTTACAGCCTGATGTAGACCCATTTGAAATATCATAAGGATAACCCATATTTTTTGCCCTAACTCACTCCCCAACTTCCTAGACCTGCTCTGGATTTCATCCATTAAATGGAAGCAATTAATCTAATAATTACGGCTGCAAAAAATACCCATGGTAAAGAAAGGGTGCACCAAATGAAGTGCTCATTGTTTTATTAATTATTCACAACAAGATTCCTCCTTAAGATTCTTACAAGATCTATTTTTCATAAAAGTCCATTTAATAAATAAATAGGGTTAATTCTTATTAATACCATTTTACAAAAGCGTATTAATCAACCGATGTTTATAGTTGGATATAATATCCTGTTTCCGGTAGTAAATTAATATAAAATTTTAATTTATCTCTTTACACAATAAATTATTTAAGTGCATTTGATTAAGTGTTCGTGAAACAAAAACATTAATCTTTAATACAATTATGTACAATGATGCTCTCTTTGTTATAGGTTTCAATAATCTTTTATTAATATATTTAATGATTTTTTTTAAAATGGAAATTCAATATTGTATAAAAATCAATTTCATTAACTTTATATACCTCAAAAATAATTTATAACGTCATTCATTCATTTCATGCAAATGCAATAATTTCATTTAAAATCGCTTTAATTTTCAAATTATTGCAATAAATGGCAAACAAAGAACGCAAAACCCCAGCAAATTGAACTTTCAAATTGCTTTGCTGAAATATTCAATAAATCCTTGAGCCTCATCTCACTCCATTGCAAACCTTGTGTATAGAGTCCGCCTAAAAATTTCATGAATAATTTGATTTGCGATTTTCGACATAATTTTCGTTTTATTCAACAGTTTTCTATTCATTTTCCCATTTTTTTCTATTGTGCAACACTATTTGTGTTTGTGTTATGGCGAATGGCAAATAAAATTTTCATTCCAAATCACATTTACATACATACACTTATTTACATTGCACTCGGTCGAAAAATGCATTCAGCAAAGCACAAACGGCACAGAATTTGATTACGATTGTAAGCTTTGCAACTTTTTTGTTTCGCTTTCATTGTAGCACTGACTTAACAAAAGTTTTGGGATAAATTATTCTGATCGTTAAAATTAATTCCCAATAGTATAGTTAAGAGAAAGTAATAAAAACTTGCGGCTTTGTTTCGAACAAGAAATTTAAAGTTTACTTTTTACAGCACCTCAACCATTTCGCTTTTATGTCAGACTACACAAATTGAATAAATTAGTTATCAGAAATAACTTCATATTGGATAAACGAATAATACAATAATTGTAATACAAAGGTGAAATACGAGACACAAAAGGAGTTTCCGAGCTAAACATTTGATTATGCGCCCAAGTAAGAGACCAATTGATTTGCAATGCTCTTAAAAATAAAATAAAAAAATACTTTTTTAAATAAAATGTCGCTCACTAGACATAGAACGAACTGCATCAATACAATAAGCAGTACTAGGAACAAAACGACGGTTTAATTTTGATGTTGAGACAGATATGCTGGAAGATTATGATTTCCTGTTTTTACACTAGTGCAAAAAGTAATACATTACAAAAAGAATCAATGCCAAAAACTATCCATTCAATAATCGGTTTCAAAACTTAATTTTTTAATGAACAAATATAGCTCAATAACAAATTATAGGCACAAAAATGAGAATTTTGTTGGTCTAGGCCATGTCAGGGGTGAGTAACATTTTTAATCGACGGGCCAATTTTAATTCAAATTTTTTTAGCGGGTCGCACATTGAGATAAATTTCTCAATAATTATACAAACTGTTTGTATAATTAGCATCAAATTCTAATGTACAATAAAAACATACAAGAAAAGAGCAGGAAAAAACGAATTTACGTACAGTTTTTTAGAAAATTAGGATATGTTTTTTCATCATATTCTTATTAAAATTAGCCGAATTCATTATAGAAATGTACGGTGGGCCGCTTAAGTATGCTCCGCGTGTTGCTCATGCCCGATATAGGCGATATTATCTCAATCTTTAAAAATCATTTTTATATTTTGTAAGGGCGTATTGCCCTTAGATGTTTCCTTCTCCGCGAAGGTCTGGCTCTAACCAAATGGTTTACGCAATCAAAGTTGTCAAATACCCTACTTATTCATTTGTCAATAGACAATTGAATATCATTTCTATAATTCATTATTTGCTCTGATGTGACAATGAAGTTTAAAAACTGAATTATGAAAATCAAATATAAATTTCCTTCTCAATTCCTGTAAGGTACATTGATTAATAGCACGTAGTCTAGTTGAAAAAGGAACCAGTCAATCTGCAGCTTCAGAAGTAAGTTGGCTCCAGTTGGTATATTTGGAATATTTTTGCGAAAAATATGTATAATATAATAGGCCAGTCAATCCTACCCCCAGAGATCCAACCTATGAGTGCAATATTCAAATATGAATCATTGTTTCAACTTGATAAAAAAATAGTAATATATAACGAGTTAAGTCCTTAGCACATGCCAACAACATACAAATCAATCAGAAGATTGGTTTTGTATAATTATTATTCAAAGGTCATTCACATTTGTTGATTGTTTTAAATCTTCGACAACAAATGGAATTTTCGGCAATGGTGCTTTTGGGGGAGAACTGGAATAGAATAGGGGGATGTTAAATTTATGTCATTATGGAACCCAGATGTTTCTTATTCCACTTCAATTTATTTTTCCTATCATTGTCGACAACCGATTGCTGTTGTTGGCCCCCCTGTTAAATACACAAAGTGCTGGTGATATGTTATCCACACCGGAAGAAGAAGAACAAGGACTTATTAAGAAAGCATTCGGCAGTAATAAAAGTAAATGATGCATCCCGTGTCTGGCCCCCTTTTTCCCCAGGCCAAGTGTCCAAATAAAAACAATGCAGAGAGCTCTCTTCCATTCGATCATCATCACCAGAGAATCACACGTCCACAGACAGATTTCTTTGTCCCTCCTCTGGCAGGCGATTTAAATTAGGACTCGTGCAAAGACGCATTAGATAAATGTTTATCGTCGTCGTTATAATCATCATCAGTGTTGTGACGACATCAGTGACAAAGTCTCTTTCAGACGACATTATCGTCGTCACTCGAAATCGGAATAATCTCCCGGCCAGACTGGCACATTACAGTTATTACTTCGGAGCTGGAGATGAGCTTTGCATTGGTATTGGGAAAGAAAGAGAAAGGCACTTCGCATTAGCGTTACTATCCATAAAGTTTAAAGATGGAAAATCGAATCAAGTCTTTTTATTAACCACATAAAAATGCCATCAATAAGTTATCAAACATGGTTTTAAAAAATTTAAATATTCACTCACACGTTTTGTTACATTTATATTTGTAATTTTAAGATAGTTAAATAGATAAATATTGTTGAATAATTTTTTATAAAAAATTATATCATATGTTAACTATATTAGTTAAATGTATGATGTACGAGAAAGAAATTTGACTTTAGTATTTGTCAGAACTTTTGAGTAAAAGCTTGTATTTCATGGCCTCTCTTTAACCTTCTGGTGATTTTTCAAAGATGTATCAGATCAGTATTTTATCTAAATTTTAATTCCTATTGTAAAAAAGACTTTCTTTTAAAATATTATAAACTTGTCCGCATTTTTATGTTTTCTGGAATTTTGGACTCTTTAAAGAGAATAAGGGTTCGAAGTTCCTATCAAAAAGATAAAAAAATTTATAAAGTTTTAATTGGTATTGGTTATTAATAATCACCAATTTTTTAAAACTCTGATTTAAATTTGAGTAAAGTTGTTTAAAATAGTCACCAACCCTACTCCACATAACCATTGCTGTCAAATGGGGTGAGATCGGCCGACCGACGTCGAGGAATGGCTCATTAAATCCCGATTCTCCGGTCTCAGCCGGCTCGTGCTTTATGGCGCTAAATTAAACCAGAGATTCGCCCATCTCAGACACCAACGGATCCGCTGCTAAAAGACACGTTGTTGCGCTCTTGAATTAATTTTTAATGTGCTTACCCAAACAACAACAGCCCTGCGCCTGGCACGAGCACTACTCTACTCTTTTCCACCGGCACAGCACCTGGCCATAATTTAATGGGCCATTCGCCCGAAAGTTGGAATTAAAATTTTAATGGCACGACGATGCCAGAGATAGGAGCAGAAACAGCAGCAGCCCGAGGTAGGCAACAACGGGTTTCCTTTTCCCCGTTTTCCCACTTTTATGATCATGTTAATTTGAATACATTCAATGGAGACCGGCCATTGTCGGCACTCTCCTGCAAAGGAACTTTAATATTAATTGCCAATTTAAGACAACAAAAGCCCCCGCTTATTTTCTAATAATTGCCGTGTAATTAAATGCTGGAATTTTTATCGATTGGAAGCAGAGAACCAACATTAGACTATGTAGACTAGATATCTGATCTGATATATTGGATTAAAAGTAATTTTATTTTTTAATATAAATACTTCCTTTAAAATTATATTTCATAAATGATTTAATTAATAATATTTTCCAATAACCTAAATTATTCTATTAAATGCTTAGCAAACTGATTATCTCTTCAATAATACGTTGATTTTAATGAAGCATCTGCCTCAGACAACATCCAATTGCAAACCCAAGCAGATCTGATCTGATGTGTAATCCGGGCATTTAATCCCGGGGCAGGAAAACTGTATTGACTCCGTTCCAAATTAAACACGAACTAAATCAAATTGGATCAATAGCTTAACGAGCGACTGCCGTTCTAAATGAATCCGTTCCTTTCCTCTGCTAACCGGATAACTAACTGACTTTCTCCCTTCAATCAGTGTGCCTGTATGGTGCCTGCTCCTCTCCACAACCAGGTTTATGTGCAGCCATCATTCAAGTGCAGCCAGCTTTCTTATTTACCCACTGCCACCGTCTTCGATGAAACGGTATTTTTTCGCATGAAAATTGCAATTCACGTTCATTAGGAAATTTACGTCCCTTTACTCTCTGTGTGCCTCTCTCCGCCTCCCACTTTCCGCATCCATAGTCTATTGATTCTGTGTATTGCCTGGAGATCCTTACACAAGTGGCAAACCGTGTATATTAGAAAGAAAAACTTTTCACCCTTTCTTCTCGTTATCAGCTCGGCAACAACAATAACTGCAGAAGTGACTCGTCTAGGTAATTCCATGAAAAATTAATCAGAGCTAAGAGATGTGTTGTGCAGGGAAAAATCAGCCATCACAATCCACTCTCTCTACCTCTCGTCAACCAGCCCAACATCAACCAGTTAATTGGGTACAATTCAAGGGTAGCAAAAAAAGTGCACGGTGGTTAAAAATTAATAATAATAAAAACTCTTAGGATATAAATTATTGAAACCTACTAGCTATATTATTGATATAATTTTCAAACTCTTGATAACTGCCATTATTTTATTGAACACACTTATTCCGGATCCTATTTGAACAGTATTAAAAAAAACAAAATTTCAATTTGAAAATCAAAAGACCTTTTAAGACGACATTTTGTTTTAATCAAATGTATACCAATTGCTAATTCTGTGAATGAAGCAAGTTGTTTAATAAGATTGATTTTTAAGTGGACTGTGAAAATTGTATGAAATTTCGAGTCACAAACACATTTAAAACTGAAAGATCAGTCGGTGTACCGCTCTTTCCGTTCTTTTTTATATGGGACCCAACGAATGACAATTGACTTAATTTTTAACTATACAAATAAATTAAAGAACTAAATAATTTTATTCCCAAAAAAACGAATTATTAACCAGTGAGAATCTTTAGCCATCTGTCCTAATCTTTTGGCCTTCCGCAATCTCCGTATAGATTATAATATTGCAATTTATATATTTATTTTTATTAAGACATCCCTTAACTTAATTTTTTAAAAATTTAAAAATATAATTTGCTATAAAAATATTACAATATTTATCCGAATTTTTTAAATTCACACGAATGAAGTTCTAAAATAAACCACAGTGCAGATATTGTTTGCTTACACCGACCCTCATTTACTGGATGACTGATAGGGAGCCCCAAATTTTTATCAGCTATCTGCTTGACCCATTCAATTCCGGTTAAAATGACAAATTCTTCTTTTCCCCTACTTGCAATTTTCGGATGAAGAATGTAATCTTGGCCCAGGAGATGTTGCTGTTATTGTAGTAGAGTCATAACATCGTCTATCGCTATTCAATGGCATAAAATGGACGTCGTCCCTGGTAACTGCTCCTAATTGCCGAAAGATTCCCGATAAATTTGAGACGTCGCCCTGGCCGTCATTCAGTTAACGAGACTTTCATTCGAGTTCCCGCTCGTCCCGGACGAGATAATCCGTGGACGGAGAGGAGGGAAAAGTTGTGAATCGGAGGATTAAATTCCAATTTTTCCGCATAGTTGGTGTTTGTTGTCACAAAAGATACACACAGACACGACTGTGGAGTCGGGCCTCAGGTGGATAGACGAGTAGTCGAGCATAGTTTAAGGGAGAAAAGGATGGGGATAAAGAGCCAAAGAATAGTGGATGACTGCCATTAACTTTGTCAAGTTTCTTCTCCTCTTCAAGTGGCTTTAATGACTTTTCTTTGCCGAGGCTAAGGAGACTTTTACAGCATCCATATTTCCTCATCTTACCTGCTCCAGGAACAGCCAAGTAGTCATAGACATAGCCAAGGTACATAATCTTTTGTTAACCTATTCGGTACCTTATCCTGTTCATTATATTATTATTCACAAAATTGGATTTTATTCCCGTTTTTATGGGACAACAATGCTACTTATTCCAACAATCTTGTGCCCGATGACTTTGAAGCCGGAACAAATGGTAAAACACAAAGGATTTATCCGGATGTGGTTTCTTTTTTATAATTTATAGTTACAAGTTAGCTATTTTGGTTTTATAATTACCTAAATCTTATTTATTTGTGTTTTTAATAATTGTGTTCCCATATTGTTCAATAAATTTACGAAATTTAATTAATGTTATGTTGAATTGGACCAAACAACCCATTAATGAGTTATAGACTTCAATCACTATTCGGCACCTCTCACGAGAGTAGTATAAGTCAAACACAATTTAAGGAAAGGGTTTACGGTTAGTTGCGGAGATGTGTAGTAGAGTGTGCAAGGTAAAATTTTTTTTATTAATTTATCCAATGTTAATGGGCATTAGTGTCTTTTACACGATAATGAAAATATTCAATCAGTTTCAATTAAGCTAAATTAAATAACTCCATAATCCTTACACTTACACATTAAATAAAAAAAATACTAAATATAGCTTATGTCATATTAAACAGTTTATGTGTTGGTAGTACTAAAAATTTAAATATAGAATTTGTTAATTTTTTTGACATTTTTTTTTTGCACAAGATGAATTATTAAGAATGTCGCTTTACCACTTACAAAAAACATTTATTTCTTTTATATTTGACCAATTCATTATGGAAAAAGATTACATGTAAAATATACCGTTAACTTCCCAAACAAAATCAATTTCAGTTATTTGGGGAAATGAAACCAAAAAGTAAACTAAACCGAAAAAGTTCGATAAGAACTGATATTGTTATTTAATTAGTTTCCTTCAGTTTTCGTTCATAACATTTTTACACAACACTGTGAAAGGTTTTCTATAGTATTTCGCAAAGTTGTATCGAATATTATAGTAAAGCGAAAAAGAACAAAAAAGGAAAAACAGGAAAGGGAAACTATTCAATAAAATGTACAAAATGAAGAGGAATTTCTGGGTTTCAGGACAACATTATTGCTATCATTATTCGTTATTGGATTTATGTTTTAATCAAAATGGAATGTAATTGGACCCAAACTGTTCATGGCTGAGTATTTTTTAAGTGGCCAAGTATTCTGCTATGATTTAAAATGGTTTATTGTGTTCTAAAATTAAATAAAGGTTACACTCTGACCTTTTTAAAAATTTGGAAATAAATATTGTTGAGGCATTTTTAAGAACCATAAAAATATTCTTTTCATTAACAACGATTTCAAAGTAATTATAACATAAAATATGTGTTAAATAAATCGATAGTATCATCCTGTAATGCCTACATTTTCTATTGAATTTAGAAAATTACCATAGTTAACCACAATTTTTAGAAGTACGAATCCGAAGAAAAATATTAAAAAATGCAATAATTGTGGAATTTATAGCTTTTCAAATTTAACGGGCCTTTAGGCACGATGAGGATTGACGGACCTAAAATTTCCCCAACCAGTCGCCTTCACCACTGAATTTTTTTTTTCATTTTAGAGTTAATTCAAAATTAAGAATAATACAAATAAGTCGCATTAAATTTAATCTTTTGATTTAATGCTTTTGACTTCACACATTTGATCAAATCCAAAGGCATACTCGTACTAGATGTACTAATTATCTGGTTTAAGTTTTGCAGTATAGAATTCGAATTTCAATGTTACTTAAAATCGGAGACATAATTATACGAGAATTACTGTCTTGATAATGTCTTCCGTTGGAAAGAAGAAACTTTTTAAGAAACAATAAAAAGTTATGCAAAATTGCCAGAAAGCGCCCCGGATTCGGAAGCTCTAATCTATCCTTTTTATATTCTTCTTTTGTTGTCGGGCTTCACATCCCTCCGATATTCCGTGACGACAACAGCCAAACAAATGCGATAATGCTGGAAAACGGAAAAGTATAAATGCTCCATCAATTTCACGTTTCACTCCATGGAATCCATTCATTTGTTAAATCATTGTGATAACGTCAATGTTTCGGCGATAATTGAATTAAATCCGGCATTTCACTTGTTTCCCATTCAACCGGCAGCAGCAGCAGGAGGGCCACGGGCTGATAAGACGAAGAATGGGTGTTCGCCTCCTCCCGAGTGCCGATGATGACGCCTTGGCGTTTCAATGATTCAATTCCGTGCCTCCGATTCCCGTCCACCCCCATCCACTCCAATCCCGCCTGATAGCGATCGACAACCGGAGAAAGGAAGAATGGTAATCGGGACACACTCGAATCCCCGTTCCGCGACTCCTGATTTGCGAAAATGTGCGTGAATTTCAATAAATTAAGAGGCGGAATCAATTACAGCCAAGGACCTGGAAAAGGCGTTCCACACTGAACATCGTGTCCTTTTCGGTTATAAACAACATTCATCCTTCACGAAATTGCTCCACTTGAATTCATCTTCCCTTCTGCTAATTTTATTCATTATTAAAAAGATGGCGGAGTTGAATTACAAATCGGATCTCTTAACTGCAATTTAAACTTTTCTTATAACCTCTCTGACTGAGCAAAAGACTGCATTTTTTCTAGCTTTTTTCCAAAGATCTGTTGGAGGTAGAGTTGCCACACGAACAAATATTATTCAATCTGGCTAACAAAATATATAACTTTTAAAAATGTCATTCAATATTTTAAATTTTCTGTTAATCGCCCCAACATAAAATTGAATGTTACAGTTTAAGTTAAAATAAAGAAATAATTATTTATAGTACAAGGGTTAAAAACGGATTTTAAACCAAAGCAGGAGATATTTCTTTTGAAATTGTAATATAAAGTTGCGAGAAAATTAATAACCGTCCTCGCAGAATTTGTATTTACACCTTGATTATAAATTTCTAAAACATTTAATGTTTAAAATTGGTAAGCAGTTGTATGAGTATCTATTGATTTGTCTACTTATTGCTTCTAGCATCTGTGTAAAAAATATCTACAAAAGTTAAAAACCATATAAAGTATCAAACTAATTGAAAAAGTGTTAAATCGAAAATTGATCGAATAAGATTTAAAGTGCACTTTGTGGCCTCTTATCAAAGGTAAGAAATTTATTTGATTAATTAAAATCCCGCAGCAACTAATTTAATTTAAACTCTTTATATTTCATAATGCTAATCGCAAATTTATTTGTCATTTATTAATTTGTTATCAAATGAGATGGCAATCCTAGCCTTAGCAAAAACTATATGCAATTAATCATTCGACTCGGTCCGTAGTAGTTAATTTTCTTCTTCAATTACATCAGTTAGTAGCAGTTTTCTACTCGGTGGAACATTTTATCCATAAAATGCTCAAGCCTCTGGACTGGCTTCCAACGGATTATTATTAGCAGAAAACCGATGAATTTGAATAATTCCAAATGTTATTTTAATAAGAAAACTTTGGTGATTTATCGCCTCTAGTTTGGAAAGTTCCAATTTTTGCGAGTCACTTGTGTTCAGGAGTGAAAAACCGAAGCTATACATTCTAGTGGTGTTTGATTTACGAGACACTATCCACTGTTCTAGTATAGTTTCCGTCCAAGTATCAGCCACGTTTCTCAACAGCAGACCCCCATCCACATCCCCTCTCGTCTAATTTGACAACTTGCACGTACCACACTCTCTGTTCACAAGCTCTGGCTTTTTTATTGTTCTTGTTCTGCGTTTTTTACGTCTCTCGCTCCTCATCGCTCAAACAACATGGAAAATTTATGATTTACTTCTTGTGAAAAATTTCACGTAGCCGGATTCCTATTTACCAATATGTCGAACGGAAAATCGTAAAAATAATAAAAATCAATACTAAGGAAACTGTGTATATCGCAGAAAATTTTTGGGGGAAGATATGGCATAGAAAGGGTGTTGATCTACCTATTTCAACAACAAAATTAATTGTAATAAATGCTTTTAGCAATGAAAAAATAAATAAATCACAGACATTACATTAAACTAAGTACGTATTTACAGTTCTTTTAAATAGCTCAACTTGTTAAGAATATTTAAAATTTTTAAATTTATTTTAAAATAGAAATATTATTGTATTGCTTAAATTAAATAGATATAGAAATCCGTTATTATATAATTGAACAGTGACTTAAATCAAACTATAAAGGTTATTTATAATGTTGTAGAGAAGACGAATGATAAGATTGAACTTCAAATGTTATTCAAGAAGAATTTACTCCAATCAGTGATAAATGGTTATTCAAGAAGAAATGACCCTCTGACTTGAAGAAACTGCGCGCACAGGTTTCTCATTAATCATTTGCCAATTGCGCAATGATTTCACACTTTGAAGTTAGAGAGATTCCCGATGGAGTTTCCTAGGACGTGAAAATCACTTTGTTGCAAAACATATATTAGCCATATTGTGTAGCAAAAACTAATGGCAAAAAGTGGTGAGTGTATCCAATTTAGTGCATCTTTCGTTCGATGGCAGAGGCGTCAGTTTCTTCTGAAGTGGATCCGCGCCATAACTCAGGCACTTTGAAAGAAAACCCAATAAAACTTTCTTTTCTAATAATTCATGCCGCAACGCTTGCTTATAAGCAAGAAGAAAAGATGAGAGAAAGAAAGAAAAACGCGAGCTCGGTAACATCTGGTTAGCTGCTAAAAATCTTCATTATGGATTCTTCTCTGGCAAAATCGAAATCTGGGGGTTGGGTGAGCTGTGCTGTTCCTTTCAGTTTCCGCCAACGACATGCAATTTCGAAAGGGAAACTTGTCCTGGGCCTGGAACATGTTTAGATTTTTTTCGAGTTTACATTGTCGATTTATGTGTATTTTTTGTCGGCTTCTCTCTGTCTTTTTTATTATTATTATGTTTGGGGCCGTTCAATACAGATTTCGCCAAGACATCATCCCCCATAAGGGCGGTTGTGTTCCCTTTGAAGGAGCTTAATTTGTGTATCCCACCATCGAAAAACCCAAGGCAAGATAATTCGTATGATGATGGCTCCCTCTTGATGAAAAGCAATAACAACATCAAAAGTGGAAAAGTTTGAATGATGAAATCTGCAACTGAACCTTTCAGCAAATCTTCTACTTCTTCGGGCAAAGTACGTGCCTAAGTAAACGTCTTTAATACCGAATCTGGGCAATGATTATGCTGGTGCCCTTTCAAAGGCCCATAACTTGTAAGAAAACCACTTTCCGCAATGAAAAAGAAATAAAAAACGATATTTCTAAAAAACAATTGACAAAAAATACCAGTCAAACTGAGACAAATGAAAAGGATACGGGAATTGACAAGCTTTGTCCAATACTGATTGATAAAAATGATAAAACATTTTCTGGTTTCGTGGTCGTCGGTTCATGCTGGAATTTCAATTTTCTGCCCCGGAATGGCCTCTTCCTTTGCCTCCTCTTGATCCATTCCGTAAATATTTCCAATTATTATTTCCCAAATATCCTGTTTTCGGTTGTCCTTTCCTCATGTCGAACACGGATCTGGTCCTCCCCGAACCCCCACAAATTGGGCCTCAATGAGGACGATGATCCAATGTTGATTACTAAATCGATTCGGAAACGACAGAATTGAGGCGTAGAATTAGGAAAAATTCCTTTGTAATGTCAAGACCAATCACAATCGTCTATATTGCAAAGAATTGGCGATAAAGAGGAGACATTACGGAGACAAGCGAGGCGGAAACAGTTCTCTAAACGAATTGTCCAAATTGTTTTGACACACTTTTTCTTGCTATCCCTCCAAATGGATCGCTTGAAATTGAATTGAAATTTTAATCTAATGGGATTTCTATTTAAAACATGGATACCTATTTTTAAATACACTTCAATGTTTGTCTATTTCCTTTTGTTGTTAAGATTATTGTCTGTCTGCAAGATACTTAAATCTGTTATTAAAGTTAAGTACCGTCTATTTCCGGAAACATAAATAAGAGAAAGAAAAAAACTGACGAAAGTATAATATAAAATCAATGATAAATTGAGATAAAAACATTCTAAATTCAAAAGTAAGGGAAGGAGATAAAACAATCACTTTTAATTATTCGATTATTTTAACCAAGATAAAATAATTTTATATAAAAGGATATTAATTTAAAGTAACTATTAGATTTTTTTTTCAGAGAAATAAAAGTCTGTCCTATTATTGTTAAATATAATTTGAGATTGTTTAATGACGTTAACTAATATAAATTAAAAGGATTTTCTTTTTAATCTAAACCAAAAATAAAATCCCTGAAATTTGAATTTGGAAAGGATTTACCTCCGTTTCGAATGCAATTGGATAAAATCCGTAAACTGTTAAATAAGTTTTAAACTGCAAGGAAATAGTAAAGTGGGTCATTTGCCTGCTGTCTGGGTTCGTAATTCAGAAATAGGAGCAGAAGAAGCGGGAGCTATGGCCACGGGTTGAATACAGATGCAATTAACAATTATCACGTGCCATTAAGTTTGAGCTGGGAAGTGGAACTTTGGCGAATCGTTAAATCCTCTCGGATCTTGTGCCATGGCCCGCCTGACCCGGGCTCTAATTGCTTGGACAGTAGTCGTCCCACTCATACGATGCTGAAAGTGCGGTCGTAAACATACGAACTCTAATTAGAGAACGGGCTGCATCAGCCTGGGACTGTGGAGGTGTTTCACCCGTTGCCGATTAACTGCTCTTCCACCTCCTGTTTACTATTCCGTGGAGGGAGAGAGATGGAGGTTGGACAAATAATTCCAAGTGCCCCAAAAAACAAAAGGATGGAGCAGTTTTGCTGTTTTATGGTTGGCAATTAAAAGACGCCAAATAAAATTAAATTGGGAACGAAAGAGCGGTCGGTCCTTGTTTGGTGTGGAATTGGGGTGTCTCATTTAATTTCTAGTTACATTTCAAATCAAATTTAAACTGGTTTTCCAGGAATAGGGGCTGCGGAGAAGGAGGAAATGACAAATTACACCCCAATTGTGGATCGCTTTGTTTTGTCCATAATAAGGGTGACATCGAACATTAGAAAAAGGGTGGTAATTGAGGCCTAATTCGTTCCGTATTCCAAGTGTCATTTCAAGGCTTATTATTAATGAGCTTTTACTTCAACAGTCAAATCCAGTTAATTATGCCATCAGTTTTTGAAAAGGCTTCAAAGAGACAATACTAAGCTTTGAGATTTATTTTATACCACAAAAGATGGAAAAAAATCTTGAATTTCCTTAAACTTCAGATAATACAAATATCATCTTATGAATATAGTAATGATAAAATAGATAAATTAAGAATAGGATGATTAATAGTTAATACATATAACTAAATACTTACAATGCATTTCATTAAATGCATTAAAATCGAGATAAAAATGACTGAACAAAATGACCTAACAAAACTGTTTTCTTTAAAACAAACTTTGTAACAATTCTTTCACTTTGTTGGAAAATCATTTCATCCCAGGTTGAACCAATGACCGACCATCAAAATTCAAGATGCTAAGCGAGGAACTTTTCCATCGTCCGGGCAACTTCTGCACCAACTCAAATAGTTTTAACAAGTCCAAGACAACTTGATGTCCAAAAGGAGTTCAATTACAAAGTGTGGAGGAGGGAGGAGGAATGGTTTGGTTAATTGTTAGGTGCTGTTTGTCTGGACTTAATTGAGGCTTCCGAAACTTTGTGCCATTTCCTCTGTCAAGTTAATTTGTGTGCTGTCCATTCTTTGTCTCTGTCCCAATGTGGTGACGAGTCGAGCTTCCGAACTCGACCAACTATTTGGTTGATAACTATTCATCAAATTAGCAAACAACACAAAGTTTGGAATGGCATGTGGACCTGTCCAAGAGTTTAGTTGGGGAAAGACGAAGACCATAATTTAATTTCGTAATAATTAAAATCCAATTAGACAATGGAATTTCATCCCCGTGTCATGGATTTTCGGATTAATTATGTATATCGGAAGAGACTATAAAGATATGGAAATATCGGAAATAATTTTAGTTAAATTTATGAAAAGCGGTTTTCGTCCATTATATAACAACCTAAAGTCATTCAGTTATTAATCCGTCCTCGTCTAATTTGCATAGTGATATTACCGATCTGTGGAGCAGAGGAAAAGAGATGGCCATATACACTTGTAACCAAAGATCTAGTTAATTGCACTTGGAATACAACGATGGGAAACTAATGGGAATCCAATAAGAGTTCTTTGTATCGAGCCCATAGAGAGTTTCACCCGATTGCATATTTGATAAGGTAAAAACGATATCGAATAACTAATTAAATCGTCAACCCATATGAAGGCACGCAAAAAATGACAGAGTTCCAGTTTTTGGGCCGAATCCAATTGGCAAAAACCGATATGATAATTTCTCTCTATTTTGGAAATACAGTCGACTCTCTTTTATCGACAACCACTTCCAATATTGACAAGCCAAACACCGCTCGAAGGCACTTCGATGTATTATACTTATAATAATCTATGATTATTGCCTCCACCACTCGTCGATCACCACCGGAACTGGACATGAAGAACTCCAGACATGAACCGGCTTCGAATATAAAAGCGCCGGCACGTCTGATAAACACTATCACTCAAACGTAGTACCTTGACCAGTACCAATCTATTGAGTTCAGTGCATCACAGAGAGTGTGGAAGAAAAACTTGCAAAATGAAAGCCGTAAGTTCAGTCGCTTTTCACATAAAACACGCGGATCGGTCAACGACAGCTGCAATTATGAAAGAACATCTATCATCCAACAACGCCGCGGTCATATAACTCGAACAGCTGATCGACAGTGGGATTATTTTCATTGGACAAAGAAACGTAAACCGTGGAAGGAGTTACAAAAACCCGTATTCTGTAACATCGAATTAATTGCAATTTTAATTATTTCTAATTGCGCGATCAGTGATTAATGTGTTTATTTTGGATGAAAGACATCGAGTTGAAAAGTGAATTTCGTCGATGAGATCACTAATTGTTCCGGTTTTATTTTCCAGATTATTGTTGCTTGTGCGTTGGTTGCCGTCGTCGCTGCCTATGAGCACGTGGATGAACACCACAAGATCAAACATATCCCCATCTTGAAGGCCGAACACGAACAGGACAAACATGGAAACTACCAATTCCAGTACGAGACCGGAAATGGAATCAAACAAGCTGCCCAGGGATACGTAAAGAACGCTGGCCAGAAGGACCATGAGGCCGTTGTCTCCGAGGGATTCTACTCCTACACCGATGAGCACGGCCACCAGGTCGGAGTCCATTACATCGCCGACGAAAACGGTTTCCGCGCCAGTGGCGATCATTTGCCCACTCCTCCTCCAATTCCCCATGAGATCCAGGAAGCTCTGGCCTACAATGCCGCCAATCCCCAGGAATGGAAAGAGGAAGAGGAACAGCACCAACATCAACAACACCAACAAACCTACAGACCACACCATTAATAAGTGATCGTAGAACGATCAGCAGACACATAAAGGCTGTAAAAACCGCTTCAATTGCGATCCAAATCTCATTTGTTGATTATTACATAGACTAAATTGTTGTTATCGAGAAATATCGATGTAAATAAAATCGAATTTATGAATTATTCAGTGTGTTTAAGTGAAAATGAAAAATTAGATAATATTTCAGTTGAGATCGCGATGAGATCACTAACACCAACTTGTAATAAATAGTTGCGTTTAGTGTAATTTTATACGAAACGAAATGATAGAAAATGAAACACAAATTGATTCATATCTTTTCACTAATTGCAAATTTGCATTTGATTTTCTATCGGTCGCTGATAAGGAAATGTAACGCGCTACTTTGATTGCGGCAAAGACACGCATTTGTGAAAGGTAGTCCAGCCTTATTATATAAACGATCACATAAATCGAGATTATGATAATTATGGCCGGGCGTGGAAAGCCGCAGTCATGATCATGGTCAATGTTTAACCAGAGCCACTTCTCATGAATATGAATCGGCGTCTTTCTTTTCGCCATACCTGGTTACTCTCTGCCTCTTTTAAGTTTTCTGTTTAATGATAGTGATATTTGTTTGCATTCAAATTAAATGTGCTCAAGCTTTATTATCTACCTCTGCCTGCGATTAGGAAAGGCGTGCAACAAACCAAAAAGTTTTAAATTGAAATGGATAGGAAATGGGGAGAAATTATGGAAAGGGTTAATTAATCGTTTTCATGGTCAAAAGGTTTTGCTCGTTCCTCTTTTAACCAAATAAATTGTTGCCAATTATTCAGTGTAATACAATTAAGTAATTATTTATTTGCATGATTTAATTGCAAAAATTATTACTTAGAGATTCACATATTAATACTATTTCAATGGTTGATTTACCTAGGTTTATAATTAATTTTATTGCCGTTGTATGCATTTTTAAATCTGTTATAAACAATTTCCATTAAAGTTATTTAGAAAACTAATAGTTATTAATAAGTTTATTTTTTTTAAATTTAATTTAAAAATCAATACATGAAGATTTTTAGAATATAGTGTATAATTCGCGTAATAACGTGTAAAAAATCAAGATAATTTACTTCATGTTACATATATACTTTCAAATCAATTAGATAAATCAAGATAATGCTGGAAATATAAACCCAAAAATAAAGTATTCTTTTAAACAAAAAACACCAATTACATTATAGATAAATTTTTGTGGAGAAAAAGTGAAAAAACCATTTCAATTTCCTTTTCCGATTTTTCAGTCACCTTTTGGTTTTTATCTAAATGACCAGAAAAAATGATTGTCCTAAATTTATAAAACGTTTTATCTTAATCTTCAATTTCCTTATGATTCCTTCCTGTACGGAAACCTTCGTTTTTGCTATTTTGTATATCTTAACTTATTCATATAATTTTTATTACTATTATACAAGCATAAATATACATAACGTGTGGGAAAAATGAACTATAATTAAACTCGAGTAAAGTTCTAGAAAACGAATGAAATGAGTTTTTTAATAGATACGAGTGTTTAATTATGTGTTTTTCCAACTAGTTTTTTACAAGATTTTATACAATTCGCATATTTATTAGCTATTTTTCTGCGAAATATGAAGTAAAGAATAAGAAGACAACCCAGTACTAAATTAAGGTCTAAACACATACAATTAAGGGAAGAACTTGCCAAGTGAATAGCACTTTTGGTCTCAATTTTTCGAAATATCACGGAAATAGAGCACCATGCACTGTATCACTGATATTTCCGTGATAGCACTCATCATTTAAACCATATTTCGAAGCCATAACCAACATTTAAAAAGAACTTTACTTTTTGCTATTTAATGTCAACAAAATTAAATTGATTGATAAATCATGGACTACTTTATTATAGAGACATGTAAGATGTCAAAATATTTTTTCATTCTAAACTACTAAATTTAGTACAAAATTTTGCAGTTGAATAATGAATAATAGATATACAAATTTCTTTGGGTTAGTAATAAATAATATATTATTCAACAGATCAATATAATAGTACACATTTTGGAGTAAGCGTTTACTACTATAATGACACAATTACTATACAAAATTGTATAAAACATATTAATCTATTTGGAATAATAAGAAAAAGGTAGAACATTACCGAAGCACGGCTTATATTTAAAATTTTAACGCAAATTGGTTCTGTATCGGTTTACTTTTCGGCACGGAGTACTCAATAATTCAAAATTGGCACGTAAACTATCACCAATTTAATGAAATTACATATTATTGTAATAATGAAATCTCTACACATTATTATTTCAATATATTTCAGTTCAGAATTTCATTGTGAATTGTTTTTGCAGAATTTGAAAAAAAACCTCTGTCTTACTTGTCACCAATTTAATAAAATTACATATTGTTGTCAAACCAAATTTATTATTTAAATATGAAAATTTCGTTGTGATTTGTTGTTCTACAATTTGAAAAAACCGTTGCGAAAATTTTTATTAGTAATTATCGATTAACTGATATTTTTTTCAGAATTACACAATATAGCGTTTGATACACATGCGAGATCAGTTATTTCAGCACTCGCTGTGCTCGTCAAAATACATGATAAATTCATGCTGTAATAACCTTTATAAAATAAATTATAAAAAGAATACTTATCCGTCACCAAATTTGCGTTTATTTACAAAATAAGTTGTCACTACATTTGGGAATCCATCTGACCGTGGTTCGGGAATGTTCTAACAGTAAAGGATAATTTACCATGATTAATCTATTTCAGTACATTAAAGTATAGTAATTAATGCATTTAATAATATTTTCTTATAGAATCATTTGATTTACCTAACATTGAAGAATATTAAAGACAGATTGAGTTGGAATGAATGAAAGGAAAAGTGAACATTAGTTGTATAATCAATCATTTTTCAAACCTAATTATAAAAGATATTATTTTAAAACAAACAACTACGGTATTTGAATTAGAAACTTATATAATAAATTTTTATTCATATCGACAATAGTTATACATATTTAATAGTTAATCTATAACAGATTAAAATAGCTAAACTGTATAAGAAATTTTGAAAGCGTGCGATATTAGCCATATCTTGCAAATTAATATGTATTAATTACCATAAACATATGTCTCAACATGTTTTTAATTAAAATATTTCGTGCCTATGATTGAACCTGTAATTAACTACAATATTATATAGTAATTTCAGCATTAATTACATAAAATCGTTAATTTTATTGAAGTAATTCCAATTTTTGGTGAAATGTAACCCATTGTAACACGGTTTCTTTTGTCCAAAAGATCGGTACTTTCAAAATTATGAATTATGAACACTTCCATAATTCAGAGTGCATAACGGAACAATGGGAATATTGTGCAATATCAGATTAATTATATGTGGCTAAAAGTCGATTTTTTTCCTTTTTTTCTAAGTCCGAGAAAGAGATTGCAAAACTGGAATCGATCTCACCCAATTTCGGGACACCAAATGACAGTGAATGGGCCGAAGACCAGAAACCTACTTCCATACTGATTAGATGACAATATCTTTGACCGCGGCGGCGACGAGTCTTGGCGAACATTCGCCAAAGAGCAATGGTCTGGCGATTTTATTGCGTGTTCCTCGCCTTTTATAAATTAATCAAGTATGCATGGTAAACTTTTTTGACATTGACATTGAACGTGTTAAAGAGCGATTTGAAAAAAGCGCCTTTTATAGAAAGCTCATGCAAATCATCATCGACGATTGCACTTGAAATGATGATGGGAAAACGCGATAGTAAAGTTGAAGCTAAGATGCGCAAATTTTTGGCCAATTAGAGATATTCAAGTGAGATTTATGACTAAATATCTCTTTTGTTTTGTTGGGATCAGTAAAGTTAATGGCAACTGTTTTCTAGTTTTTATGACGACACAAAATCCAGCGAAAGTGATAACATTTGTGAAATTGTTATCCAAATGTAAGATCGTAATCCGAAAAATAAAAAAAAAATTAAATATTGATCACTGATGTAATGTCAATGAAACTATAACTGTTATAATTTTCATTAAACAAATCAATCGTCACCGCGATCGTTGATCGCGCGCGCGAACACTGTGTGTGCTCATCACCATGGTTTTATCGTCCAAGTGGGCCCCAGTCACGAACCATTGTCTAGGTGTGTAGATTTTATGCAGAAAATCCATTAACTATATTGATCGTCCAGCGCGTCGTTTTGCTCTCTTTCTTTCTTTCTCACTCTCCAAAAATACACTCTTTCCGTGCATAATTCGGTTCATCAAAAATTTCAGTATAAATAGTGAAAATGGCCACACTGGTCATCGCACACAGTTTGAGATCTCTCAGCAATCAACAGCTACTAGTAGCTAATCCACTTTCCGAGTTTTAATTAATCCCATACAAGTGTTTCAGAATGAAAGTCGTAAGTGTTATAATTCTGTTATAAGCGTGAGTTGTGTTCTAATTTCGGATTGTCCTACTTCTTTCCCGCAGTTCTTGGCAATTTGCATGGCGGTGCTGGCTGTGGCAGCCGGCGAGGAGTATATCGAGCACAAGTACGATACAGTCGAGCCGGAATACCACCACCAGCCCCAGCATCACCAGGCCCAGGCATCGTCGCACCAGTCCTACAAGCACATTCCAATCGTGAAGAGTGAGTCGGTTCGGGACAAGGATGGCGCCTACCAGTTCGCCTACGAGTCTGCCAACGGAATCCAGCAGCATGAGCAGGGATACGTGAAGAATGCTGGCCAAAAGGATCACGAAATCCAGGTGGCTGAAGGATACTACTCCTACACTGATGAGCACGGCCACCAGGTCGGAGTGCACTACGTTGCCGATGAGAACGGCTTCCGTGCCACCGGAGATCATCTGCCCACTCCTCCTCCACTCCCAGCTGCTTTGGCCGAGGCCTACGCTCGAGTGGCCGCCCATCCAGAGCTCTACCAGCACCAGGAGGAGGAGGAACAGCAGTACGAACACGTGCACGCCTACCAGGCCAGCAACCAGCACGAGGTCCAGCAGGAGCCTGAGCTCAAACACTAGAACAGGAATCATGCCAAAGACCCACTACATTTTTATTTATTTGATTCTACCCCTGTGCAAAATTGGCAATTAAATTTCCGCTCATCGAATTTGCTGCGGTCCGACAATGGTGCAACCCAGCGGCAGAGCCCAGGACCGTGTAATGCGTGATCTTTGTTATTTTTAATTATATTGTTACGTTTGTATGCGAAGACTTGAATGGAAACCAAAGCGTTGTGGTTTCGTTGAGAGATCAATACACATTTTTGTAATGAAAACGAAAGTTTCTTTTATTATTTTATTCGTCTTCATTTAATTACCATAAATTTAACGAACCGTAGCTAGGTGATTAAAATGAGGTGGGTGAACTTTATATATTCAAATCGGAATCTTCCAAATACCTGAGAATTATTTATGGGTGCCAATTTCAATAGGTATTCGCAACTGTCACTTTGCTAATCCCTGGAAATGGAAATTAATGGTTAGAATATGGTAAATCTGAATTTCAGAATTACTCTGCAGAATGACTATTTATGGTCCCTTTGAATTTGGGGCTTGGGAATAAAACCGTTTGCACCTTAGATTGTTTGAAAATGTTAATTACCAAAAGTCGTCTCAAATTAACATAAATCATTAGATTTTATTAAGTAAAATTTGATTCATTCTTTATTACCAGTTTTTATATCAATATAATAATCAAATTTTCTAGTTTATAATGGATTTTTGCAAGTAAAACCTAATTTAAATTTTGTAACGAAGAGTAATAATTATGATTCTCATATTTCTTTTGTTTAGAGGTGAATAAAAGAAACGTAAATAAAAATTGCAATATTAAAAACAAAAACAATTTGCACAATTTTTATACAGCCCTTTGATAAATGATTGAAAGTTTGATACCATACAAATAAGATATTTATGTTACGTCAATTATATGTGGTAATTTTATTACCCTCCAACAGGCTATAGAATTTTTCCACATAAGTAATTCGGAAAAACAAGAACAATAAACTTCATAAATAAAAAGTTTGCATTTTAAAATAAACAAAATTTTCTGTTTATCTAATTTGTATATTTCTAATTAAATTTCTGGGTGTATGAGAACAAAACCCGTAATTCAGCAGCAGGGTGCATATATTGTGTAATATTTCTGCCACATGATGAGGGTTGCCATTAATAAGGCACCGACGTCGTTTGGAGATTAGGCAAAAATCCCCAAATTAAAATATTCCCTGGAATAAGACAAATAAAACACCTAAACCACTTAAATCCGTCGATTAAGGGAAAAATGAATCAAAGAGGTACGTATGTCGGATTTATTTTAGCCCCCCTCTTTCTCACTCCCCGGAGGAGAGCAAAGCAAATACATGCGGAGAACCCCTTTTGTCTTACCCAAAACCACACTGCCACCCACTCACAACAATTCTCTAGGCGATTGTCAGCAAAGCAGAGGAAATCCATAAAATTAAAAGTTTCCTAATTTTTGAAACGAACAGATTATGCTTTAGCAGCATTTACTATTATTATTGCAATTATTATGTTTTGGGATGAAACAGCAAACATACACACACACGCTTCCGTACATTAGAATGGCACACAAAAATTAAAACATGACAGTCTCTGTGCTCCTCGGGGAACGTTTATACAATTACTTCCAGTCCCAAAAAGATACGGGCAGAGGATAAGTTGCTCCGATTGCCCTCATGACGGCAACCGTTTTAATTTAATTTCTGGCATAATTATTATTACAATAAATATGAACATGTGCTGTGCTGTAGTTGAAAATAGAAAATGATATCTAAAGTTTATATTGTCGGTAAATTTGAACCTAAACCAAATAGCTTTTAATAGAAATTCTCCTACTTTTGACATTAAATTACGGTAATTATGTTACTATTTTATTATTAAAATAGGTTGTTATTGAATTTATTAATACATGATAACACATTTTTGCTGACCGAACATTTAAAAAACTGAAGATAATTAGTTTTATTTCACATATTTATCTATTTATTTTTCATATTAAATATTTTGAATCATTTTTGTCTGTCAATTCTACAACTAATTCCATTTAAGTAAATATTTTCATCAAAAGTCTTCGGGAACCTGCCGGATTGATTAGATGACAATTCCCCAAGAGCAATATAGGTATAATAAAGGTGTCTAGGCATCCATCTTGACCGACAACTAACTTGGAAGGAGTACGTCGTGTCTAAGATCCGGCTCGTCTGATTTTCAATAAAATGTCATACACCATCGACGGCTAGACCGAACTTCCACCAGAGGACTAGAGAACTTGAGCTTTAGTCGACAATCTCTCCGGTAAGGACTTTTGGCATGAAACTGTGGTCTGTTTCGTTCATGGCCAAATTGTCGTAACGCTAAGATACAGGAACTATCTGTGTAGATCCATCTAATTTATTCGTCAAATTATCCTTTCTGCTATTATATAACAGTAAACTTTATATGGTCCTTGACCTCGGTATATGTTGATCGTATTTTGTCCCAACACCTGTAATGTCAAATACTTTTTTGTGACGATACAGGTAAATATTCCAATAAGAAATAATAAAAAAACCAAAATAACGGGTATTTATTTTGGATTTCAAAATTCATTGAATTCAATTGTTTTTAAATTAATCTATAATTATTCTTATCCAACGTATTTGAAACATACATTATATTATTTCTATAAATTTAATAATAATAATTTTCCCACTACATTCCAGTACGGGACTTGGGGTAGTCTCAACCTCAACCTACTGGTGTTAGACTTCTCATGACTATTTGCTTTCAGTGTATTATTAGTCAATTAATAGCACCTAGACTAATTGTCAAACTGCCCATTTTATTTTATTTTTTTGCGCTATTACTTAAAATTCGCTATAAATATTATTTCGCAATGTTATTGATTTATACAAATGGAAACTTTTTCGCGCTAGAAAAATTTATATAAATATATTTTACCTTTTTTATATTTTAATATATTATTTTCGTTTTAAATATTAGTATCCGCTAATGCAATCTGATCAATTTCTTTAAATTTTGAGCATTAGAATTTTTCTATAATTATTCTTCTTAACAACTTTATACAAAATAAATCACAAATAAATTCACTTTCTGAAATCACTGACGATTGAGATACCAAAAATATTATTTTAAATATTATTTCTATTGGTGCTAAAACTTGGTCTGTCTTCCTGTTAAGGACATTTGGAAAATCTGCAAGAAGTTTGGCTTGTCTGGTGACCCACGTACTTGCAATTTAATTATCAATTGACTTGAAATCCTTGGAGACTTTAAGTGATATGTATGTATCAGACGATAGATCAAAGGGGAGATTTGCGATGGGGAATGGTCACCGGACCCAGTTGGACAATTTATAGTTAAATTGTTTCCCCTTTGTTTTGTCCTAATAAATCAACCCCTTTGGACAGTGAATTTTTCGAGAGGAATGGGACAGAGGTTATAATTTAAATCCATAAAAGTTCAATGGAGTGTTCCAACTGATAAAAGTGCGCTACCGAGGAGCAAAGGATCCATGCCCTGGCCAAGAGGGTTGGCTCAAAGGGGTATTAAATGGCATTTCGTTCTTTCATTTCTGTTGTTATCATCAAATTCGTTGTTATTTCCGATTACATTAAGAATCCAATGAATTCATCGAATCGTGTTTAAATGCCCATCTTCACCCAAGTCATTAAGGACAATCTCTCGCTTTTCGACAATGCTCCCCGGGTGACACAAACAATGCGCCCTGTGTAACCGTAATCCCATTAAAGCAATTTTTCCAATCCATTTTAATTTGCGTTTTAATTTGCAAACGCTGAACAGTACAGAAATTGTCGATGATTTCGCTTTAATTTCTCGCTGTTTGATGCGAAATTTCATGGCAAGAGGGGGACGGTTTGCATCTCTCCAGTAAATCGTCGCCAAGCCACTTTAATTACGGTGAATGGTGAAGGGTAATTCCACAATAGAATTGCAACCTACCACTGAATTTCCACGATTCCCATTTTGCGGAAAATTTCTTTTGGACAAATGCCGGCATCCAAGTCTGATTTTCCGTTTTCCCGTTAAAATGTTTAATTTTACTTTTGGGTTTTGTCCTTTTCTTTACGAAATAATTTCAGGGGAAGGTTTTTTTGTCCATGGAACTGTGTAGGGGAACTTCTTTTTATTATTATTAGTTTCCAAAGTGCTTCACTTTTTATATTCGAACTGAAAAGGAGGGCAAAACAAAGACATAGTCGTGTATTTTGTCAGTGAACTTGGCAATTTATTATCAAACTTTCGCCCTTTATTGAATTTTTTCCAAATTTATATTCGCGAATTTTTTACCAGCCTGTGCGTTTCATTTTAAAACAAATTTCGATTTCGTGACATGAACCCTGTGTAATGCCATTTAATTGTCCAGACACTGTCGTCGTCGCAGTCCGACGGATTTTAATTAAATTTTTATGACCTTTTCAACCTCAAGCTTCGTAATGGCCCGGAAATTCTTCCAGATCCCCGTTTTAATGTTCCTATTTTTCTTGTCTATCGCCACCAGCACAGGTGACGTGTCAACATAAAAATTGATAAATTCGCAAACCGTGCCATTTATCAGTATTGATGCGAATTGGTGTGTGTTTCTGACACGTATTTTCGGAATAAATGTGACAAATTGATAATACGAATTTCCGATCACATTTTTCCATGGCAATAATCTTTAATGGATGAACTGATAATTTATCCGCCATTTATCTTGGCCAGTGCCAGAAAAAGGAAAACAACTCCTCAGTATTCTGTTCCGCCGCTAATCCATCATGTCTCCAGGATTTTCACGAGATGATAAATTCTGGGCAACACACGCATTAGAACACGTATTTAGGATTTGTTTGTCAGTAAGGATTTGCCAAGTTTTGGACTCCAATCCAATATTGATGACAACTGACCAGGTTAAATAAAGAAACTGGCCATATGCTCGGCATTCAAGTGGACATTCTTTCTTCCCTTTCGTATTCTTTTGGTGTCTTTTGTTACAAGTATTTAATTACTGTTTAATTAAGTAATTGACTTTGGTCAAAAGCCCATCAATTTCTAAATAAGTTTAGTTATTTATTACTTATAATACTGTTTGTTCATAAAAATTATAACTGTGATTTTCCAATATAACTTAAACAATTCAATTAAAGACAACTTCTGATATTTGCTATATGAATTCAAAGACAATTTTTTAATTGAAATTATTGAATAATATACGTATACTTATGTAGTATTATATATTGATTTTTATGCGAGGAGAATTAAACAAAATGATTTCATGCACTTTTGTTAAATGAAATTTATATTATGGCACTAAATTTGTTCTGTCAAACACGCTATTGTAGCACTAGTTATGACATTTATTTTTAATGTTAAATATATGAATATAAAGTGAGACACCCTTAATAAAGTTTTGTTTTAATTTATTTAAAAATGCATAAAATCTTGTAAAGTCTTTTATCATTATTAAACACACTTCTAGAAAACACTAGATACAGTCGTGACTTTAAAGGACCCTCCTTGCATAAATAACTTTAATGTTTAACTATAAAATAAATAACACTGAAAAATACAAAAGGTGTATAACTTTTAAAACGAAACTATAAAGTAAAAGCGAATACAGACACGGAAGAATAAGACTCGTTCACCTTTTACGTCATATTTCATATGTATTTTCATTAAATATCAGATTGGTATAAAAGTATTATCTAAATCTAATATGTATAATTGTGTTAATTTCCAAGTGGATCTGATAAATCATAAATGAGACGTTTCCACAACAGAATTTCCATTTTCCTCTGTTTTGGCGTCTTTGTTTTCAGTTTTCTCTTGTTTCGCTCTTCTCATGTTTTGAATATATACAAATCTAAAATAAATACCGATTTGATTAATAATTTCAAATTTAACTGATTTAAATACATACACAAACGAAGCAAATGTGATGAAAAGGAGTGCAGCACTGAATAGATAAATGGTTCCTGGCACAGTTTTAAGAGTTCCGAGGTAAATTTCACTATATACTGGTGGGAAAATAAATCCAGTCAAAGCTTCCATTACTCCGAAAATGGCATAAAGGCGATCTGAAAGTAATATATTTTATAATTTTGATTAAAAACTAAATATACAGAATAAAACAATTAGAATTACTTATTTCATCAGGAGCCACACAAACCGATGACACACTTCTCAAGGCTATCGTCCTTGTCCCAACGAAAATATCGAACAAAGCTCCTACGTAATAAGCAAGTGTTGTCTTCGAAAATGCCAAAATTGGCTTTGAAATTATCGATAATATTGTTGCCACTATTCCTATCATCGGATCTGTTATCTTGAAGAATTTACTAAACACTGACACTATCAAAAATGTACCTGAAAACAGAATAAAAAAATATTAATGGTAGTTGAATTTAGGAATAAATGATACCTAAAGATAAAGAATTCTTCTCAATAGCCTCGATTTTTATTTAAACATTATTATATCAAATATATGATGGAAGGCCTCAGTTTGATGATAACTTAAAATTTTCAAATAACTTTTACGAAATGAGTTAACATCAAATTTAGACCTTCAATCTGACCGTGCTTCAGAAATGTTCTACCAGTAAAAAGTTAATTGACCATGCATTGATTCATCTTTTAATATAACTAATATCAAAACTTAATGACAACATTGCATAACTAAACATGTTCTCTTTTTAATTTGTATTAAAATGTTAGACAATAATTATTTAATTATATAACTTTAAATAATTTATTTTTTGTAATACTGTTTTAAAACAAAATACCATTTATATTTTTAATAATAGGTGAGTTAATGATATTCATCTTACCTATCAAACCGGAAACCGTTGTAAATGTTATGTAATTGGACAAGTTCACTCCATCCCAATTCAATGTCAACCTCGTAAACTGGTAGATGTATTCGGATTCGCCTAAGATTCAAAACTCATTATTGCAATAAATCATACTAAATTTGAGGCTTACCTTGAGCTGTGCCAATGATAACAACATAGGACAAAATCAAAGCCCAGACAACAAAATGCTTATTGTATTCCCTTTTCTTTTTGACAACTTTTAAACAAGCCAATGCTAAAGTAGGATCAAAGAATTCTACACAAAAATTCTTCTTTTTGTTCTTATTGTCCTCTACATCTAATGCCGTTCCATTTGTTCCATTTTTATTCTCGTCGTTATTATTACTTTCTGGACGATCTCCATTTGCAGGAGCATCAGTAAATCCCATGTTATCTACTCCATTTGTGGTTGTTCCTGGATCGACAACCTCTTCCTTATTTTCAGAGATAGGCACTTTGATTTCTTTCAAAAAGAATATGGCATACAAGATACCGATAACGTAAATGGCGATTGATAAAAGGAACAGTTCTGGAATAAAACCCAAATGTTATAAAATCAAAATTCAAAACTAGTAATCATCAATACTTACTAACATATCCAAGAGCATAAAATAGTGGTCCACTTATAAAAGAAAATATGGGAATTATAGAGACAATCATACTGAACATTCCAAATCTGAAGGTTCGATCTTCTTCTTTTGTAATTGCTGTCAAATAACTGAAAATTCCCATGATCATCAATGTAAAGTTGCCTGTAATGGCTGGAAAAAGTTTCTCTAAAATCCCATTGAATTCCATTGGTAACTGGTACATGAATATAGAAGCGATCAGGAGAACGACACATGCCAATAAATCTCCAATCACAGGAATTATCATCAAAGGCCTTCTAATGTTCTTTTTGTCACTCCATCCTCCAGCAAACAGCACAATTATCAACGGAAATATGGCAGCTGAAATAGTGATAAATATTTTAATTAACTAATGATGGTTTTTGTTAATTTAATTTAAAAAACCACAACGAATTTTCAGCCACAACCTTTCAATGCCAGCAAAAAGTGCTAAGCATTTTTTTTTGTTTCATAGTAATATAATAGATAAGTTTTTATTTAAAGAGAATCATCTTACTTATAGGCCCTCGAATTCCTTTAATCCTCGTCAACACCTTCTGGCTCTCTTCTTCCGCAGTGCACACAAGTCTAGTCAAATTTGTTTTCTCATTTTCCAGCATAATTTCTGTGATGTTTACCAAACCATCCATTGCATCCATAGTATCGTTATATTCCACAAAGTTGGGTAGGTTGGCGCAATCTATGTAGTCAGGTCGGCTTATCATCAAATCGCAAACTTCTTTTGGCATTCCCACATTTACTCTGCATGACTATTTTTTATAAATTTTTAATTGAGATTCAATGAATTTATAGCTATAAATTACCTTTTCTAATTCCAAATTCTCCTGAGCCACTAGGTTAAGTATTGCCGGAAGAATCCAACAAACTGACAATTAAGAAGTAATTAATTCGAAATCTTAACTTAACTTTTATTGTAGATAAATACTTACTAACTAACGGTTCAATTGTGATAAAATTTGCAACCTTTTTCACCAACTTTATCACCGAAAACGGAGGTTTTTCCACATCATTTTCACTTTCCATTTTTATCTAGCTGTGAACACTGACTGTCTCTGGTCCCGCATTCGTTCCAATCACTTGCCTGGAATTGGTAAACCACAAATTCCAAATCACTCTGTAATTATCACAGTAACATTCAGCTGTCCGGCCAATAATCAAATGATGAAGATGCTACATCCGTGTCTCAGTTCGGTGATTTCGGCGACGACGTCTTGACATTGGCATTCCTGTAAAGCTTTTCAGCCTTGAACTTTACCACTCATCTTCTTCATATTTTACTTGCTCTTGTCTTCTTTTGTCATTTTTGTAGCGTCGCCAAAAATGTTTTAACAGTCTCTCTAAAATAATTGTCTTTATAATGAAACTCACCGCTAAATTTTTGTCCGTCCTCTTACACGATTAGACCACCGCTAATAAAATTAACTCACAAATAGCCACTGCTAAACACTGCTGGACCATGTAACTTGGTCAAAGATTCAAAACGGAGTGATGATCAAAACAACCTTTTTTATAACAACAAAAGAAAGACTCGACGACGATCGAATGGAATAGTAGGACCGGTTTTCTTTAAAGATTTGTTCTCTGCAGCTCTTCCGTTCTCTGCTCGCTTTGGAAGCCAAAACACCGACTGCAAAAAAGGTAAACAATCTCTCATGGACCCAAAAAATATATCAGCTATCAGTGTATTGGCTGCTTAACCTTCTCTGACCACGCGGTTTTTCACGTCACTAGTTATGTTTCGCAATTCTTTTTAAGCCGAGCTTCACATTTTTGGGGGTTTCCCAAAACAGCAGCTACAGCTTTAGTATTTAGCAAGACAGTGCTTATTGAAATAATGTAAAGACGACAAGAATAATGTATAAATGGTTCATGTGTTGGATTGAATTGTGAAACCATTTCTTCTCGAAATTGGAATACAAATTTATTACGAGTTATAACAACTGATATCATTATCAAAAGCAATAAAATAAAGGGTGACCCAAAATTAACTCAACTTTTAAATTTAATAAATAAGAGTGAGTATTAAAATGTAAATTGTATCTTAAAATATGTTATATATTTTAATACACATTGGACAAATAGCCCCCCGAACAACGCTATTGGGATCATATCCTTATCATGAAATGTTTCTAGATCATTGGCCGCCATATACATAGTAGTACCCAATTGCTCGTATAATCTCGAAAACCATAAGTGATATCGATTTATTTCTTTTTTATTTTTCTTAATAACCCCATTCTACTTCAATATATTTAGTACATTTCTTAATCAGATCCTCTATTCCGCCGTAAAAGTATTCCGAATTTTTATCTTTAAAATGCATCAAAACGAAAACCTTCAGGTGACTCTCCATCGAAAATCTTTGCTCCCTGAGGTCCTTTTTTAATTTTGGTAAGAGTATGTAAACCGATGATAATCATATCTTGGCTATACGAGGAGTGGAGTGTTTCTTCGAAACCGGCAGCCCGAACAGCTGCATTGACAGTATCATCTTTTTCGATAAAATCAGTCAACAGCTTTCCTTGGTAATCTGAAGGAAGCCGCAATTCCATCGACACCTTTTTTGTTGCTGGATCAAAGTAAAGGACCTTCGTTTCATTTCCAATAATTCTCTAGATAATTGTTTCTGTGTCGTTGCTACACACGTCCAAAAATGATCTTCGCTTTCTACCCGTCATTCTTTATCCACTGCCGAAAGAAGTTTCGGTATCGACTTTGCAGAGATTTTCCGCACACCAAGTACGTCTTCGATGACTCTTTGAACACTTGAGTATGCTAGACCGGACTCTTCTGCAATTTCTTTGAAATTTTCGCTGGTGTATTAGAAAAATCTGTTCTATTAATTTAATGTTTTCTTCAGTCACTGCCGTTGTTGGTTGTCCGCTGCCATGTTCTGGTAAAACGAACATTCTGCCCCTACTGATTTCACAAATTCACTTGTAAATAGTGTTTTTTGCTGGTGAAGAGTTCCCGTACACGTTATCCAGGTTTTGAACTCACTATTCAAATGATCCTCAAATGCTACCCTGATGCCCTTTTTGCCTCCAAATTTATACTGTTTACAGGTAAGAATTTCTTAGCACTTCCATATGATTCTAAAGCTTAAGGATCCCCGAGATTATACGAGGAATTGAATACTACTATGTATAATACTTTCTCTATCACTCCGATAGCGCGTGAAAGGGGAACTACATTTTAAATTTGATTTTAAAAAGACAATGATTTTTTTTAGATTTTTATGTAAATTTATATAAAAATGCGTAAAATCTTATAAAAATGCTTTACATTATCGACCTAGTTGTATAAATAACTATAATCTTGAACTAAAAAATAAATAACACTGAAAAATGCAAAAGGTGTATAACTTTTAAAACGAAACTGCAAAGTAAAAGTGAAAACACAAAAACGGAAGAATTAGACTTGTTCTCCTTTTACGTCATATTTCATATGTATTTACATTAAATATCAGATTGGTCTAAAAGTATTATCTAAATCTAATATGTATAATTGTGTTAATTTCCAAGTGGATCTGATAAATCATAAATGAGACGTTTCCACAACAGAATTTCCATTTTCCTCTGTTTTGGCGTCTTTGTTTTCAGTTTTCTCTTGTTTCGCTCTTCTCATGTTTTGAATATATACAAATCTAAAATAAATACCGATTTGATTAATAATTTCAAATTTAACTGATTTAAATACATACACAAACGAAGCAAATGTGATGAAAAGGAGTGCTGCACTAAAAAGATAAATTGTTCCTGGCACAGTTTTAAGAGTTCCAAGGTAGATTTCACTATATACTGGTGGGAAAATAAATCCAGTCAAAGCTTCCATTACTCCGAAAATGGCATAAAGGCGATCTGAAAGTAATATATTTTATAATTTTAATTAAAAACTAAATATACAGAATAAAACAATAAGAATTACTTATTTCATCAGGAGCCACACAAACCGATGACACACTTCTCAAGGCTATCGTCCTTGTCCCAACGAAAATATCGAACAAAGCTCCTACGTAATAAGCAAGTGTTGTCTTCGAAAATGCCAAAATTGGCTTTGAAATTATCGATAATATTGTTGCCACTATTCCTATCATCGGATCTGTTATCTTGAAGAATTTACTAAACACTGACACCATCAAAAATGTACCTGAAAATAGAATAAAAAAAATTAATGGTATTTGAATTTATTTATAAATGATACCTAAATATTAAGAGTTCTACTCAATAGCCTCAGATTTTATTTAAACTATATATAAATTCTTATTGAATCAACTTTTAGAAACTCAAATATTGGAAATTAACGAAAGCATTACATAGCCGAAGGGAAGACTTTCATATGTTTTAAAATTCTAGATAATAATCATCTGATCAGAACGTAATTTTTTTCTTTCGAATTTCATTACTCGTTTTCACTAACAAGTGTTTAATATTTGTTTAAATAAATTTAACAAAAATAATATCCCTGGTCTCAACATTCGAACAACTAACGTCGTCAACATTATTGGATGGAATGCATAGAATCGAAGAGATAACCCGGATCTTTCTAACACTAGTAATTTGCTGCTCAATGAACCAATACAGATAAAAGTATGAAAGGGATGGTCTTCTTCGTAGTATGTGTGTTCTGTTTCGGTGGCAAAATTCTGCAATAAATGCGCTTTATATAGAATCATTTGTCATGGTGCTTATGCTAACAAATAATGATTCGTAAACATGATATTCAATTATCAATTGTGAAAGATTGGCAAATGATTTGATACGGCATTTGAAAATATTCTTTATGTAAAACCAATTGGTTAAACTTAGACCGGTAACGGATTGAGTCGTAGAAGAAGAATGATATTCATCTTACCTATTAAACCGGAAACCGTTGTAAATGTTATGTAATTGGACAAGTTCGTTACATTCCAACTGAATTTCAGCACCGTAAATGGGTAGGTGTATTCGCTTTCGGCTAAGATTTAAAAGTCATAATTACATTGAATCATACTAAATTTTAGGCTTACCTTGAGCTGTGCCACTGATAACAAAATAAGACAGAATCAAAGCCCAGACAACAAAGTGCTTATTGTATTCCCTTTTCTTTTTGACAACTTTTAAACAAGCCAATGCTAAAGTAGGATCAAAGAATTCTACACAAAAATTCTTCTTTTTGTTCTTATTGTCATCTACATCTAATGCCGTTCCATTTGTTCCATTTTTATTCTTGTCGTTATTATTACTTTCTGGACGATCTCCATTTACAGGAGCATCAATAAATCCCGTGTTATCCACTCCAATTGTAGTTGTTCCTGCATCAACAGCCCCTTCCTTATTTTCATAGATAGGCACTTTGATTTCTTTTACAAAAAATATGGCATATAAAATACCGATAAAGTAAATGGCCATTGCTAAAAGGAAAATTTCTGAAATAAAACCAAAATGATATAAAATTAAAAATTTGTAATTATCAATACTCACTGACATATCCAAGAGCATAAAATAGAGGTCCACTTATAAAAGAAAATATGGGAATTATAGAGACAATCATACTGAACATTCCAAATCTGAAGGTTCGATCTTCTTCTTTTGTAATTGCTGTCAAATAACTGAAAATTCCCATGATCATCAATTGAAAGTTGCCTGTAATGGCGGGAAAGAGTTTCTCTAAAATCCCATTGAATTCCATAGGTAACTGGTACATGAATATTGAAGCGATCAGGAGAACGACACATGCCAATAAATCTCCAATCATAGGAATTATCATCAAAGGTTTTCTAATGTTGTTTTTATCACACCATCCTCCAGCAAAGAGCACAATTATCAACGGAAATATGGCAGCTGAAATAGTGATAAATATTTCAATTCACTAATGATGGTTAATTTTAATGGTAATCTTAAAAACATGACGAATCTTAAACCACAGCCTTTAAATGTCAGCAAAAATTAAATAAATTTGTTTTTAATTATAAGAGAATCATCTTACTTATAGGCCCACGAATTCCTTTAATCCTTGCCAACACCTTCTGGCTTTCTTCTATCGCATTGCACACAATTATAGTCAAATTGGTTTTCTCATTTTCCAGCATAATTTCTGTGATGTTTACCAAACCATCCATTGCATCCGTAGTATCGTTATATTCCACGAAGGTGGGTAGGTTGGTGCAATTTAATTCGGCAGATCGTCTTAACATCAGATCGCAAATTTCTTTTGATATTCCCACATTTACTCTGCATGACTATTTTTTTTAAATTAATTAGTGAGATTCAATGAATTTATAGCTATACAATAACCTTTTCTAATTCCAAATTCTCCTGAGCAGCTATCATCAGTACTGCCGGGAAAATCCAACAAACTGAAAATTAAGAAGTAATTAATTCGAAACCTCTTACCATTTATTGTAGATAAATACTTACTAACTAACGGTTCAATTGTGATAAAATTGACAACCTTTTTTACGAACTTTATCACCGAAAACGGAGGTTTTTCCACATCATTTTCACTTTCCATTTTTATCTAGCTGTGAACACTGACTGTCTCTGGTCCCGCATTCGTTCCAATCACTTGCCTGGAATTGGTAAACCACAAATTCCAAATCACTCTGTAATTATCACAGTAACATTCAGCTGTCCGGCCAATAATCAAATGATGAAGATGCTACATCCGTGTCTCAGTTTGATGATAGCGATGTAGTGTCGCCAAAATTGTTTTAACAAAATATTATAAAAATTATTGCCTTTATAATGAAACACACCTTTAAATTCTTGTCCGTTCTTTTATTCGATTAGACCACACCGCTAATAAAATTAACTCACGAATAGCCACTGCTAAACACTGCTGCAACGTGTATCTTGGTTAGAGGTTTCGTTTGAACCTGGTCCGATGTAACTAATATTTTATTGCCGTTTGTTTATAATAATGCTATGATTTGGAGATTAGCTCTATATAAATATTTTAGTCAAGGATAAGGAACTATTAAATGAATAAATAATTATGAATTCTCCCAATTTTAAATTCCTTTTATCATCAATCAATTCATTTGCATTTGAAAGGGAAGTGATTTTTTGCTAATTATTAACAATCAATTTGCTTTTCTCCACACCTCACATACACTGCGTTTCATCCTTTTACGA
>JXOV01000767.1:13996-28435 GCA_001014945.1 Clogmia albipunctata | reverse complement strand
AAAAATATTCTACTAGGTGGCGAATGTGACAATTTGATAATTTCCAGACACAATACATTTAAAGCTGACTCAGTTTGAAACCTAGTTGAAAACATAGCAAACTGTCTTTTTTGTATGAATTTAGCTTGCTGCCCTTCTAGATGGCGCGCGTTTTCTATCTTTCCCCCTATATTTTTAAAAATATTTGTTATCGACTTAGTTCTATAAATATCTTTTAAAGTAGACCAAATAAATATAATAACTATGTTGTTAATACAATTCATATTATAATTTTTAATACAGAAGTACAAACATGAAACAAATTACAAATTTTCGCAAAAAAAATGATGTGCTGCGCGAGTGTAAAATTCGTTTTCAACCCACATAACGGCTCGTATTTCAAACTCGTTTCCTCGTTAAAAACGGCTCACTTTTCGCTCTTGTAGCACAAACAACTATTTGAAGAAAAAAAATTAATTAAAAATGTCTATTCTTCTTTTAAATAAACAAAATCCAACAACCAATCATATTGATTTATCTTAAATTGAATAAAATAAAAAAAATTAAAGGTCGTAGTGTATTGAACGATAATATATAGAAAATTTATTGCTGATCTATAGGCAGCTGTCCTAATTTATTACTATTTCGAAATTGAATATCTTAAAGGTAAATAATGTGAATTGTGCACTTATTTTATTATGTAAAGCATTGAAACATAAAAATAATAAAATAAAGAAATAAAAAGGAAATAAAAATCACCCCGATTACCAAATTCACGGTTTCATGGTCACCTACATTAAAAAAGCAAAACCGCTTTTGACCATAATGGCACCCAAACATTTGAGCTTGGAATGTTAAAACTAGATACATTTTTCTTTTTACTCAATTTTTTGCGGAAAGTTAAACTTACACTTTAAAATAAGCTTTAATCACATTTATGAAAAGTGTACAATATTTTTACATACAGTGCACTAATATTTTCGTCGCTCTAGTATTTTAATCTTTATTATTAAGTTTTTTAATCCGTTGTGGAAAGAAAAAATTATACTCACAGAAGCCAATTTTCTATTATTTAAATATTATAAATTGCCCACGAAAATCGTCCATTAAAAGGAATACTTTGTATCCGCCTCATTCAAAGATAAAACTTCCGATGCTAGATTGTGATGATTTTCAGAAGAATTAGCGTGAGCTGGAATAAATTTGTAATCAAACCCGTCAATCAGCACTGCACACTGAAGCAGTATAAGTATGGACAGAAGTTCAAAGTGATTTAAATGTACAGTTAGTTCGTAGTTTTAGAGACTCTTTCGGGGTACATAAAATTAAACTCTAAACTGGAGGTAAATGGGAAAGTCAGATGTAAACTGTGCCAGCTCTTGACCAGAGCATTAAACATTATAGTTCCGATTACTTGATAGGGAAGGGTTATGTACTTACGGACTTTAAATGCATATACAGCTATGAGAAAATTAATAGCCATCCTAGCACAATTTTATATTTATCTAAATTATAAATTTATAAAGCAATATGTTTTAAAATTTGGTATAAAGTTTTATCAATTGATATATCTGAATGCAAAGGAAATGATGTAATGTAATGTAATGTCAAATTGGACCAAACAACCCATGACTGAGTTATAGCCCTCACTCATATATATATAAACACATATGAAAGATCACCGGACCGTTGCACCTTCTTATGGAGTGATGGGTGCCGCCCACCGCCTCCTCCTCACGTAGGCGTTTTCACTATCTACTTTTGTGTTAAGGGAGGTGGATAGGATATATGTGCCAACGACCCGCCATTCGGCACCGCTCACGAGGGCAGTATAGGTCAAACACAGTATTAGGGAAGGGTTTAGGGTTAGTTTGGGATAGACAGTTAGTAAGGAAAAGGATCAGTTTATAATGAAGTTAGTGTTAGTTTTTATTTACTATAGGTGAATTAAATCCATTGTCAAATATCATGTTGAAAAAACCAATATTCAACCAATAGTTCAAATACACTTGAAGATATTTTTCGACAATACACAATGCATCTGGCGACATTTGCCAAATCATAATTACAAATACTTAATTATGATAATCAAATAAATAATTAATTATAAAAAATTATAGCTTAGCTTCGATAAAGTATGAGAGGAATTTACTCATGCGCTTAAAATACGAATTTCCTAATCCAACACAATCCACACACCAGGTCCGTCGGTCACCATCATCCCAATTTAAGTGGACTCCAACAAAAGTATCGAGAAAAGGAAATGATAGTGGTACAAAATATCAGTTTTGAGAGAATTGCGCAAAATCGAAAGTAGGCCATTTTTCAATAGGGCTAGCACTAGTGTTTTGTGACCTCTTTAAACAAAATTCAACAATTTATATAAGGTTACTTTGATACTGGAGGTTTTACTGTTAAATATTGTCGAACATTAACCGTCACTCACAGATTACAGTTATGAATTTATTTATGAATGTTCTATCCTTTTCCCGTATTACGCATTAATTAACAAAGGCAGGTATAGTGTGTGGAACAGAGCAACATATATTATATTTCTATAAAAATTTAAAGAATTTATAAGATTTTGTGTTAATTTATTTTAAAATGCATAACATTTTATATAAAGCATGGTCAACAAGCATTATTAAACATTCATGCCTTCTTTAAGGAACTCGCTACGCTCGTGGCTCAAAACGACCCGTGCGTTTAATAATGACTTATCTTATCGACCTTGTTATATAAATAACTATTAGCCCGAATATCAGCCTAATCATAACTATCACTAAAATATAAGAGTAACACTATCATTTATAGAGAATGTCTTTTGTATTCAGAGATCAGACATATGTTATCAATTGATAAAATTGTATTCCAACTTTTAAAATATATTGCTTTACACTTTTATAATTAAGGTTAAACTAAGAACTATGCTAGGTAGGCTATTTTCTAACAGTTGTATATGTTGAAAAATTGTTATTTGTGCTACATGGATGTAAAGTGAGCCTTAAAAAGGAAACGATGAAAAATTCTCCTAACAGCTCGTATTTCTCACTCATTTCCTCGCTAAAATAGTTATTTGTACTACAAGGATATAAAGTCAACAGTTTTTAGCAAGTGTAGAACATTCGAGCCGAAGGCGAGTGCTTCATCGTTACCGAGTTGAAAACAGGACCCTTGCAGGACATAACGTTTTTGCACTCCATTCATCAGCACTGAAATTTTCACAATTTCACATTAAATTTCATTATTTACAAATAGAATTAAAACATTGACATGTTTCACAAATGCTTCAAGCACAATCTTAACTTGTTAAGTGACCGTTAACCGTTGGAAATCCTCTTAACTACTGNACATTCGAGCCGAAGGCGAGTGCTTCATCGTTACCGAGTTGAAAACAGGACCCTTGCAGGACATAACGTTTTTGCACTCCATTCATCAGCACTGAAATTTTCACAATTTCACATTAAATTTCATTATTTACAAATAGAATTAAAACATTGACATGTTTCACAAATGCTTCAAGCACAATCTTAACTTGTTAAGTGACCGTTAACCGTTGGAAATCCTCTTAACTACTGGGTCATAATGCAAATGCCTATTTTATTGTGACAGGAAACAATTTTAAAACAGGAAATGTTAATTAATTTGCAATATAATCATGGTCCTATGACAGCCAATACCAATATTTTGTGTAGTTTTTTTTTCCCTTTCAATTCCTGTAAGGAACATGGGGGGTCGCAACCTTAACCAACGGGCTTGCCACATTTCGGTGACTATTTGTTTTCAGTGTATTATTAATCAATTAATAGCACCTAGACCAGTTGAAAAAGGACCCAGTCAATCCTATCCGCCCAGGGATCGAACCCTTGACTCCGAAGAGGCAGCCGGATGCGTCACCACATCGGCCACGAGACAGATATTTGTGTAGTTTAAGGACAACAATTACGACCAAATTTTGACTTTGATACAAATTTGTTGGATATTACATTTTTTTTCACTAATGAAATAAAAATTCAAAATTTTCACTGAGTGCGATAAAGCGAAACACTAAGAAACTCAAATGGATATCGAAATTGCGAATGTTTCGATACGGGTGTTCAGAAATGGATTTATTTATAACAGCCTGTACCAAATAATGTGCAATTTATCGTTCAAAATGCGATAAAATTTTGGCATTGAAACAATTTTTTCCAAAGATTAAGACATTCTTTTTTTTTCAGTGAAATAAAAATTTCCGTCACTACGAACCCCAATTTTAACAAATAAAATGTAAGACAGTTTTTAAATGAAACTACATATAAATATTCTATCAATTGATATATTCTACCAAATTATTTACAAAACAATTACTTCCTAATAAATATCATATCCGTACATTGGACCTTCGAGGAACGCTCTTTGCATATCTCCAGAGTTGCGTCGGATTCGTCTTCCGATTGGCTCCAGGTCGTTATAGCACTTTGGGAACACCCTTTCTATCGCTTCAATGGCTTGGTCCTGGGTGACGTCTCTCACCGCCATCACACTGAACAGCGCTTTCGTCTTGACACAATTCTGGTGGGTTTCCTTAATGTTAATCGGCGAAGAGTCTCCCTGGCCCACGGAGCTCATAAAAGAGCAATGCGTAAGGTTGGCAGCCCTGATTTCCGTACACGCCAAGTGATCGATGTTCTTAAAGTCCAAATCATTGCGACAGTAGTCAAACATGTGGATCATTTCGTGAGTGAGAACGCCCTGGACCATCCCTCGTCCCCTGGCCACGTTCTGACACACAACAATCTGATTGGTGATCGGATCGTAGCCACCGCTGACACTTACGTCACACACTTCACACGAAATGTGACGTCTAATGTCAATGGGGCAGCCAGAACTCTTCAAAGCGCCCATCATCAATCGCACCAGAGGACTGCTCTTTATACACTTGTACACGTTCCTTTCGCACTTTATCTTGTCCGTGTTCTCACGGCCTTCAATACCAACTAGTGTCTTCCATATTCCAGGTGAGTATTTGTCAGCTGTAATAAATACAAGTTTTTTATTTGATACAATTCTATCGTAAAATTAAAATATTTTAGTAGTCAATGTTTCATCTTCTCTTCATAACTACACACTGTTTAGTTATGCATTATTCAATACCCGCAGACAAAACGTAAATCCTGTAAACTCACCAAATAAGTACCTCATACTAATAGTCAAGAATTATATTTTTCAATAGCCTAAAACAGAGGCTCCCAAATTGTGCGCCGTAGAAAGGGGCGACGTGAAACTCCTTGTCTTCTAACCCTTAATAGAAGAATCCTGGGCATAGTTAAGAAACTCAAGTGTGAGAAGACATGTGCCCCTGTTCGTACAAAAATTATTTTTAAATAAAGGAACTCAATTTCATAAGTTATATTGTATAGAAAGGAACACATAGTAAAGTAATACTTTTCTACTGTGTGTTTTTTCTAACTAACATAAGTTGTAGTTTTGTTAGCACCTACTTTATTCGATTGTACATGATAAATGTAGGGGCGCCGTGATAAAATTTTGTCTTTGTAGGGGCCTCGTGACAAAATTTTACCTGTGTAAGGGCGCCGTTGGTTGAAAAAGTTTGGGAACCCCTGGTCTAAAAGCAAAATAGTGCTCTAAATCCGTGATCAATAAAAAAATTTAAACCGAAAGTTCTAGTCACTTGCCAGAAACTTTCCTTATTTGAGTTTATTTAGACCTTAATTTAGTGTTGTATTTTTTACTTTTTCTGAATTTCATATTTTACAATTAAATGTCAAATTAATCTGCGAATTTGATATAAAAAAACACAATAAAAATTATAAACACTCGATTTTTTCTTCATGTAGAGAAAAATTTTAAGCGAAATTATTTTGCATTCAATTGAAGATTAGAAATTTCGTTGTTGTGGAAAATTAAAGCTACTTTTTCTGAGCAGTATTCGTTTTGTAAACCACAAAAATAAATATAAATATCGACCCCAAAAGCCTTTGAAATCAGAGCTAAATTCAATTTAAATCCTTAATTTGTTTACACTGCACCATTTGGAGACACTACCCTTTCTTACCGTTAATTTTTGAAAACAACCATCAACCGATAATTGAATATGAAAAGTAAATAACCATTGCTTCAAAATTGCGTTTTCAAGAATTTAGTCTAATTTATAGACAAATATGGTTTAAAGATTGCTATCGAAATAATAAAACAATCAGTGTTACATCGAATTATAATGGAAGTTTAAAAGACTATTTAGTTACTATATAGTCACACAGAATTTGGCCCAGGAATTGTCTGGGATCTTAGCCCTAAAGTGGATTATTTTTAAGAGAAATTAATGGAAGCGATTACTAATGAATATAATAATGTACAAGTTCTACACCTATTATAATTAAATAATCAAGCTCTTAATGTTTCGAATTTTAGTCCAAAAATTTGCTTCAGTTCATGGACCTTTCCAAAATTTAATTTATTAAACATGAATACCCTTTGTACCTCTACAATGCCTTCAACCCCGTAACATGTACTTTTACGTTTTCTTTGTAAATTCTTTATATTGATAATACTTGTGTATTGATTTTTTTTTTAAATTACAGAAATCATGCAATATGTGGATGATGTTAAATTTTACAACTAAACTATTGCTCAAACACTTTTTCAACCGATACATTATGAAAATCCGATGCTGGTCTAGTTAAAATTAAGCCTTATTGAAGTCGTTATAATTATTGTTTTTCAGCAAATTTAATATGGTTGAATTTAATAGCCATTGTATATGTTCAGCAAACTTTGCTGAAGAAGAGAAGCTAAAACCAAAACTGTAATTTATTATCAAGAGAGTGAAGAGTTCAAAGAATAAACCCTATGGATATTTAAATCCTGGATTAAGAAGCTTAACAATCACGTTTGCCCTAAAATACATCACAATTATAAAGAAACTGAAGAACCTCTTGTTCATAAACTTGAGAAGAATTAGAGGACCAAGTATAATGTGACCATGTTGTTATATCACAGATTGATCTAACTAATCACCTTAAATTCCATTAAAACTACACTTTCTTCTTAAGATCCTGAGAATTCTCTTGAGGATTATTCAGCTGGACAATAAACATCTTAAAGCCATTAGAGATTTAGATTCATTCCCAATTTGTCACAGAAAACTCATTTGGTGAAGGTTTCTGGAACACATATTTAATCCGAGTGGCATTAAACTAAAGACCACCATGAAGAACTGAAGAATTTGAATGGAATGTTGTGTTATTATAAAGCAGTTTGTGAAAGAATCAAGTATTTAAATAACAAGTACTGATTACCTTTTCTTTCCGGGTATAAATCATAACCCCATTTTTTCTCGCTACCACTCTTATCAGGTGTTGTTTCCTTCACTACATCACTAGGCTTCTCATTGTCTCTATTTACCACTACCATTTTGATTTAAACTATTCGAATTTCTCTTGTTTTTCCTCAAAAACTAGAGGAGTTGCGGCACTTTGGTGTAAATAAACCCGGGTTTTAACATTCCTAATCGAAAAGTCCATATTTTTATTTGAATATTAGAAATTTATTTTAACGGAAATTTTCCCAAAAAAATAAAAATTCGTCCAATATTACTTTGAAATTATCTTAAGTAGCTAATGTAATACTTTAAAATAAAAGAAAATATATGTAAAAATCAATGTATATAATTTATTTACATATTTTGATTTAAAAATACAACTTTTTCTATCTTTTCTTCATCCAATAATGTCCTCTGGTCGGTCAAGAATTGTCCTGTTTTTGTAAAAAGCCTTTCTGGTGGCACTGATGTGGCCATTATACAAAACCTTTGCTTGACAATTTCATACAGTGTGGGATAAACTGATTTGTGCTGGTCCCACCACTGTAACGGATCCTTATTTCTAAATATGAATGGCTCCTGTAAATACAAGTCGAGTTCATTATCAGGTGAATCAGTCTTTTTAGCTTCTTCTATTGGAATATTTAAAAAGTCCCAAAAGTCGTTGATATCTTCTTTAGGAGGAGTATTGTCATCATTTGTTTCCTTATCAGATGTGTTTGATTTGACGGATTTTAATTTATCTCTGAACTCCTTTAATGCTTCCTCATAGGATGAACTATTAGAAAAGCCGTAATTCTTAAAACGAGGATCCAAAATGATACTTTCAGAAATAATCGTATTCTTGTCGAGATCTTTGAATCGTATTTTTAAATCCTTCAAAATGGCTTCTGTCATTTTTATGACAGATATTGGTAGTTTATCATTGGTCAGGAATTTTTCACATTTAAATATTAACGCATTTGATATTAGTGCCAGTTTTGGAATATTAATGTTTGAATCACTGCACATGTCTATCGATACTCGCTCGAAAATATTGAGTAGATCACAAGCAGACGTCATGATTTCCATGTCTTCGCCAGTTATCTTAGGCATTTCTTCACATTCATCAGCCAGTAATGATAATAGACTATCTTTAACAACAATTACTCTCTGGAACATATGGTAAGTAGAGTTCCATCTTGTTGTATCGTCCATTTTAAGTTGTAACGACTTTTCATTATTTTTTATTTGTTCCAGCTCCAATTTACGGAAAGTTCTGTTGTTCTGAAAATACTGTACTAGTTCTCTTATCCTTTCCAGGGTATCCGATATTGACAATAAGCCCTTCTGAATTACGAGGTTCATGGTATGGCCAAGGCAAAATATTTGTTGGAAATTGAGATTTTTAATATTAATATCATTGTTTGTCGTAATTGTGACAATTTTTTCACTTATGCCCCATTCTTTACACGTCTCCATAATCTTTTCCTCAAAATTTGATCCATTCTCAGTTTCTGTTATCTCTGGGCAGGCCAAAGTAAAAGATTTTAGTTGGGTGTACTTGCACAAAAAATGACACGTTAAGGCCATGTAACGAATACTTGATTCTGCGGTCCAGAAATCGGTACTCAATGCAATGTAATTGATGTCTTTTAGCTCCTCCTGGACCATCTTTTTCGTCACTTCAAATTGCTTGTTTAACGTCGTGGTCAGGGTTTGATAAGATGGTAGCTTATAATTTGCAATTATATCCTCAAACAGCTCAGTCACAGCCTCATTCTCAATAAAGGAAAATTGAAGATAATTAGAACAAATGACTTTAAGCAATCTATAGTTTAAAAGTTCTGCTTTTCTTGATGAGGACATTTTTTGCGGAAAATCTGAAGTAGATTTAGTTCGCTTTTGTTGATAATTTGAGGTAGACGTGTTTTGCGTTTGGGCATCATTTGAAGTAGAGGCGTTTTGTGTTTGGTCATCATCTGGCTCTATTTTAATTGTTGAAATTAGTGACGATGTCGCCTCTTCTAATAATTCTTCTCTTGGCAGTGATGAAGTTTGACGATTTTCCAGTAATTTCTTATATAAAACATTATGAACAGTTTTAGTGTGTCGTAAGAGATTGTAGGGTCCTCCGCCACCTCGATAAGACAGAATTTTATGGCAGTAGTTGCATTTGGCTCTAAAATTCCCCAATTTGGCAAAACAGTCCCAGGCCAAGGAATGGCGTTTGTCTCCCATTGCTGCGTAAAGAAATTAAAATATAATTAATTTAAGAACAATCAATAAAATAAAATTTAGAATTTTTTATATAAATTTGTGTTGTGAATGATTTTCAAATATGGCGCCTTGAAATAGATTGAGGTTATGTACAAAAAAACATGTAAACAAATAAACAATCCAATATTATTCACATTTATGAAATAACAAACACTTTACACAATGGTTAAATATATTGTATCTATCAATAGAACTTTACTTACTTCAAAATATGTTAGTTTAATCACTATCTTCACACAAAAAATGCAGTTTACGTAAAAATGCAACTAGGTTTGTTTTGATTTTTTGCTACACTGTTGTTAAATGCAATATTATTATTATTGCCATGATGAGTTTGTTTTGATTTTGGCTCACACACATAGTGCACGGCGCAATCAGCTAATAATAGGCTTGGCGTGCGCGCTTAGTGTACTAAAAATATGGTCAACGTTACTATATCAAATTTGATATGAGTTAACTTATATCCAGTATATGCTTAAACCGGAATAACTAGGGTACCTATATCAAATTATTATTATTATTAGGGTACCTATATCTAAGAATCGGTAAAAACTGAACAAATATTTAAAAATGGATCGTTATAGCGTTTTTCCTTTCTTTTTATAGTTTGTTCTCGTTTAATAACTAATTATTAGAGATATCCAATATATTATAGACAATAAATTTAAAATTTTACAAACAACTTCCTTTTCATATCAAACATATTTATTAACAAAATTCAAATTACACACAATTTATCATTTGGTCAAAAAGATATTCTCTTTTTATCATTTTCATACATTTTACTAAATAACAAACAACCCGCTTATTAGAAGTCTACCTTTTTACAGCCTTTTTTGCGTGATAAATGTCTGGCACAGGTTGCAGGACTTCTAAACTTTTTCCCGCAATTCGGACAAATTGAGCCACATTTCAGTTTGTGTACAGTCTGAAAGCGTTAGATATTTAGATTAGATTGTCATTTAATATAAGTAATATAGCTTACCAACTCACAGATACCAGAAAATACCATTTTGCAGAGCTGACATGCTTTTGGAGATTTGTTTGTTCTATGTCTGTAGTATTGTGTATTTTTTAAAGCTTTTCCACAATTACAAATGTAATATATATCACTAGGAAAAACTTCTTCCTCCTCACCAACAGATTCATGCTCTTCTACAATGATATCGTCCTCTTCTATAAATTCCGTTTTGGTCTCCTCGATCCAATCGTGGCCTTCCTCTTTATCTTTCAATTCGGTTTCCACGATATTTTCTCCTTCATCCTCAATTATTACATCCTCTACGACATCCTGGTAATTGTGCTCTATAAAAATGTACTCTCCACTCATAGTTTCCGAGTTAAAAGGGTCCAGAAATGGGCGACAAAAAGTAAACGACTTGGAGTATTTAGTGAAATATTAAATTATTATTCCATTAGCTTGATTTTTAGTATCTGAAAGAAACACCAAAAGCATTAATACAACTTTAATAGCCTTTAGAGCCTTTTATATTCACTTTAAACCCTGAAAACACACGAAAATATTGCATTGTTTTGATTTTTTACAAAAGTCAACAAATCAAACTGACATTTGTTATTAATGACTTTTTTACCGTTTAAACTGAAGTTTATGATTATAATCTGGTCAGCATACCATTTATTTATCAACAAAAAATGGACAAAAATAATCCTTCTTTAAGTAAATATTTCAACGCGGATATGCCTAGTATTTTTGATAAAATCACAGTTCGTAAGTTTCTTAAGAAGTTTAGTTAATTAAATTCTATGTAAACTCTTTCCTTTTAGCCGGGCCAACCTCGGAAATTGAACCAAACCAAAATTCCAAAACAATCATTTCTGATGAATTCAGGGACTTGTGGCCGAAACCTGAGACTAATACATCGGTTCCTCTACCAATGACTGCTCCTGGTGTGTGCTCTGCTAATGATTTGGTATTTTAAAAAGTGTTTTTTAAAATTTTTATAACTTTTTTAATTTAAAATTTTCTATTTCAGAGCGATCCCATTTATGATTCCACTCTGACGTTCCTTGGAGAAGCAGAGTCCAAACAAAGGCGATTCCTATCAGCAGCTGATGTCACACAAGACGAGAGGGGACTGAGGAAATTGATTGAGGAAGGCTCCTTTCGATCAGCTGTTAATTTATCCGGACGACTTTTAACCATGTACGGCCAGGGTTATGGGAGAAGTGGTCAACCAGCGAAACATACTCCACATTCCTTGCAGGTTTTTTTTATTTTATTATAAATTTTAATTGGTTTTTACATTTTTTCATTCTAATTTCAGCTTTGGTTCACTCGTTTCGCCCTCTTGATAAAATTGGGATTATTTGAGCTGTGTCAGACTGAAGCCCAGGCGTTTGGTGATTTGATGAGCCCAGATGTATTTTTCGAATTTTACCCGGAAATGTACAATGGCCGAAAGGGTTCAATGGCCAGTTTCTCTTTCCGACTTTTGTTGGCTGAACTTCCCATGCACACAGCCAACGTTAGACTGAGCATGGAAAAACTGTCCCAAATCAATCATGTGTGCTCCCAGATTATAAACCACTTCAAGGATCAAGAAGATGTGAGAACATTTTGGGAGAAGAGACAGATTAGAGTCATCCATTCTCTCATAAATTGCTCGTTGGCTTTGAAAAACTACAATTTAGCCGACAAATTGATGGAGAATTTAAGCAAAATGGAGATTTTAAAAAACCAATTGAGTAATATTTACTCAGCTTGGGGTAGAATCTATCTTCAATTTGGAGATATCTTTGGAGCAGAGACAAAAATGGCTGAAGCGAGACGAGCTTCGTAAGTTTCTTATATGAAGATTTTTAAATCAAAATTTAAAGAAATTCTTTTTAGAAACCCACAAAATGAAATAAGGGATTTGGTGGACAAGGGTTTGGTATCAGTGGCGAAGAAGAACTTTGAAGAGGCTATGAACTTCTTAAAAAATGCACTAACTATTAATCCTGAAAATATTATGGTAATTGTAATTTCTTTTTTAATTTTCATTTTTTTGTAAATTTTTAAAATATTTTAGGTTTACAATAATATGGCCGTCTGCCAATTGTATTCCGGCCGTTTAAAAGATGCCATTGCAACTTACGAATCGGCTATAGAGAAGATACCAGAGCAAGCGTTAAATGAGCAACTCTTGGTCAATCTTTCCACTCTTTACGAACTTGAATCCAGCAATTCGAAAGTGAAGAAATTAAATTTGCTGCAAAAAGTAAATCGGCACAAGTTGGACTTGGGTCTAAACATTGATTATTGCTTGAAATTGCATAGTACTTTGTAATCTTGTTCAGAGAAAATTTATTTATAAAATAAAGTAATAATCCCATCAAGATAACCATGGCTTTTTATTATTCTTTCGATATTTATTGAAAAGAAATCCAAAAAATTATTTTATTCAAGTAAGAAATGGTCAAAAATGTCGGTCCTCCTGTTAAATACGAAAAAGTCCAACGGCTTCTTTCTTTTAATTTAATTTCTGCCCGGAACAAGATTTTGCCCCTAGAATGATTGCGTTTTCGATTGTGGTCGGCCATTATTTTGTGAAAATTTTCGGAATTTTTTCAAAAACACGTAAATTATCATTGAAAAAATGTCCAATTGGTGTGAATGAGTGTCTAACTGGATTCCAATTATGATAAAGTGTCAAATATTGGTCGAGCGCCATGAATTGATTGTTTACAAACAGAGATTAGAAATCGCTTGTTTACGTGTTTAAATCGGCTGTTTAAATGGACTGTTCCGGGTGAAGTGTTAAAAATCGCTTTATTCAGTGCCAGTGGCCGACGTGTATGATGAACGAAGTGTGCAATATACCCCAAACGCCGACCAAGTCGGACCCAAATTGTGGCGCCTCAAATGCTGCAACAACAACAAACAGTTGGGAGAGCAGTGGGGCCGTGGGGGTGGAGGGGACGAGTCCAGTGGGTCAGGGGATGGGCAAGGTGCCGGAGCCGCAAACACCGACCCAGAAGTTTAATTCGCCGCCTTTAAATTCGGCCGCGATTTTCAACGAAGAACTGCAGCCCGAGCTCATAAACCAGGGTTGGCGGAAGTTCTGGTCGAAGAGGGAAAACAGACCGTACTATTGGAACAAGTTGACGGGAGAATCACTGTGGGAACACCCTCATTCGACTCCCTTGACAGATCCTCTGGGAATTTGCAATCCAACGCCGCTCATTCCCTCAGCGGGGCTGAAACGCCCCGCAGATGACCACCACCCGCCAGGAGGGCAGCCCCCAGTTAAGAAGTTCATCCTCAATGGACCCTGGGACCTGGAAATTCCGACAAATGTGATCATTATCGAACGGACTCAGTCCACTTTGTTGCATTCGCATCCAGAAATCGAGCTCTTCAGGGCCCACTGCACGGTCAAACTGATCAAAACGTACGAGGACCTGTGCCAGAAGAGGGAGAGCATCACCGCGCCAAAGGACTCCTTCCACAGATGGCTCATGGAGCGGAAGGTGATCGATCACGGGCTAGATCCCCTCCTGCCCAGCAACTGCAACCCAGAGATCTCACAGTCCATGTACAGGGAAATCATGAACGATATTCCAATCAAAATTGTCCGGCCTAAATTTACACAGGTAATTTATTATGCTTTTTAGAAAATCGTATTGAATTCTCTAGAGATCTACCGATCCCTTTTCGTAATTTTAATACATCTCTGAAACGTCTTGTTCAAAATTTATTTTTTTTATTGAGAATTCCAAAATAATGTTAATTTTTTTTTAACTTATTTTTTATTGTACAAACGCAGGACGCCCGAAAGCAACTTTCCCATTATGCAAAGGCGGCTAAAAAGATAATCGAATCTGGCTCTTGTCCGGTGGAGAGCAAGAAGATTGTCAAGTGGAGTGTGGAGGAC
>JXOV01000767.1:0-13853 GCA_001014945.1 Clogmia albipunctata | reverse complement strand
TCAAGTGGAGTGTGGAGGACACGTTTGAGTGGCTGAGGAGGACAGTGGGTGCGTGCTACGAGGACTTCCAGGACCGTTTGGAGCACCTGAAGAACCAGTGCGGTCCGCATTTGGTGAAGACGGTGAAGGACAGCGTTGAGCAGCTGTGCATCAAGATCTACCACCTGTCCGTGGAGCACGTGAAGAGGATACGGGAGCGACACGTTAATCTGCTGCGGGAGAACGGCATTCCAGACCCCTCCACGCTGGCCACTCCGACGCCTCCAGTGATGCGCAAAGTCTGGTGCTACCCCATTCAGTTTATGATTCCCTCGCCGCGCCTCCCAGTGATTGAATACGTGACGGAGCGGGATCACATGGTGATCAAGTACGCCCAGGCGACCATTCCCCAGCCAGACACGCACTTCATCAACCTGACACACCTCCAGAAGCTGGAGCAGCTCTACAGATACAATTGTTTCGACGACAAAAAGTTCGATCTCTTCATCGGGCGTGTCTATTGTCTTCTGCGCCGTTATCAGACCTTCCTGGGCAATCCAACGCCCTCCTCCCACGAGGCAGAGTACACCCAGTCCGCTCTGCCCACCACAGTCTTCGAATGTCTCCACAGACACTTTGGCGTCACCTTCGAGTGCTTCGCCAGTCCTCTGAACTGCTACTTCCGCCAGTTCTGCTCAGCGTTCCCAGACACCGACAGCTACTTCGGGTCCAGGGGGTGAGTTGTTATCTAGATTTTAAAGGGAAAGTTTAACTTCAAAGCCGTTGTATTAAAATTCTCAAGATATTCAGAGTTCTAAGTCAATTCCAGTTTGATAATATGTAAATATTTAATGATTTCATTAGTGTCGTCTACTATTTTATAACATTGACGTCAGGGAATATCTCACCTCTGTACTTTAAAGAATTTATACACTATAGTACTATCGCTTCCCGTATTCGCGAATGAAAAGATTGGAACCAATTCCTTTGTTCACGGTTAAATTTTTCACTTTTCGTGGGTCTTATCAGCATGTACTTACAAAATCATTTTGGATAATATGAATACCACAGAATGCTGGACGGAATTTGATAATGCAATTGGTTCGTAAACATACGACTAATAGAATCATTCGTTATTGGTTGATAAGCGCAGAAACCGCTCGGGGATTATAGCCCCTATTTAAACGGACACACTGGGGCAGTATAGGTCTAATCACCTTAGAAGGGGTTTCATTGTTAGTTATATGTACATTGAGTTTGGATTGTAAGCTAATTTCGAAACGATCATTTGAAAATGTTGTGAGGGTATTTTCTCCCGGACTTCCTCGAAATTAGGATATAATATATCTTATACCCCAAAAGAATCATTAGAACAATTAAATATTTGTTTTTGGAAATTATTGATTTTGGAATGTAACGCCGCGAATAAGGGGCTAACACGCTGGTCACACCGAAAAGTCTGCTGGTTTACTGCTTGTGGACGATCGGCCCCCATTTTTAAAATCCAATTTCCTAATTAACTGTTATGATTAGATAATGAAATTGCGTGTCTATGGAACCTTTGTTTAACTGGTCATTTTATGCACTTTACAAACTTAAAATAGAGCAATTATTAATGGCACAATGATGGTTTGAAATTTGAGACGATATCAGCAAGTACCGTTATGCCCTCTGATTTTTGAAGATAAGAAAAATTTGGGATCCAATAAGAAGGCGAGAAACGCAATAACCAAACTTCCCCTTCGTTCTCAGTAACCCTGAGACGCACATTTGTGCGACGTATTATTATTATTTGATTTTGGTGTGACTAGCTCATAATACATTTTATGTTTTTTGTCTTTGTTGTAAATTAGTGTAAAATTTCCTAATTAATTTTTTTTGGTTAAAGCAAGGTTAATTAACAAAGAGATCGCGCGGGGTTTTCTTTTGAGAGCCTGTGGGTTTAGGACGTTCTGATTCAAAAAGGTTACAGCACATATTTTTGGTGTTGACTATACTCTAAACTTTCAGAAATTTACATAATTTCTTTATATTTTATGGAAAACCAAGAAACTAACTTTTCGGATTATTTCCACTCTTCGGCACAAAATAACTTTTTTTTAATCATTTTAACTCACAATAATATTCTTTGGTACATATTTCTGGAACTTAATTACTTTAAAAGTCTTTTCTCACTCAATTTAAAATAATTTTCTTGAATTACAGAAATCAAAATAATGTTTAACATGCAGGTTATGACGTCATTATCGGACTGTCGCTATGTCAACAACAAATAATCGGCATGACTTCTTTTATGTTGAGTGACTTTGGGTTAAAATTAATTTTTAATGTATTTTTAAAAATATTTTATGTTTTTGAAAGAAAATTATTTAAATAATTTTTATAATGGAAACTAGTATTTATGGTTTTTGTTTCTATTTCAGATCTTTTCTCGATTTTTATCCAATTTCTGGATCCTTCCAAGTGCATCCGCCATACTGTGAGGAGTTGATCAGCACAACACTTATGCACATAGATCGTCTTCTAACGAATTCTGTGGAACCGCTCAGGTAATTTGGAATTCAAAATGTTATTTCTCAATTATAATATGAATGCGTTTTTTCTTTAGTTTCATTGTGTTTCTTCCGGAATGGAAAGATCCACCGCTACATTGCTTGTCGAGGATCGAAGAGAGCCACTACAAAAGGAGGCAGGTCGTGGTCCTTGGCATGGAACATGAATTGAGACATGGATACCAGCACGTCCTTCACAAGTGAGTGTAGGATTAAATTATGACGAAATGGAAATTTTGTGACTTAAAAATGAATAGTTTCAGTTTAGGTTTTAATTTCATAAATACTAACCATAAATATGATAAATATTATAAAATTTAATAGAAAATGTCCTACAATATTTTGTCCGCGAAGTATGGCGTATTATAAACAGATTCAACGGTATATTTAATTCTGATTATATCGAAGAAGAAAAAACTGCTCTTACAGAGGAAATCTAATATAAGGATACCTAATCTAATAGTATTATATTGTAACCCGTTCGATTAATTTAATCATAGTCCCTTAAAAGAAATTAGAACATAGTATTTCTCTGAATTCCCGTTTAAATTATTTATCATGGTATTTATAAAGGGTGTCCCAAAATTAACACAACTTTTGAAGGTTTATCATGAAAATTTTCAAGAATAATTCGAATAAAAATCATTGTGCTTCTTGGTTAAAATTATTGATTTCTTCTACGACTCAACAACCGTTACCGGTCTAGGTCTAATCAATAGGTTTTACATAATCAAAGTTTCAAATGCCCTGTCCATTCATTGGCCAATCTTTCAAAATTAATAATTGATTATCATGTTTTTACGAATCATTATTTGTTATGATGTGATTTGTACCATGAACAAATGAACACACATACTACAAAAAAGACCATCCCTTTCACACTTTCATCTGTACTCGTTCATTGAACAGTAGCAGATTACTAGTATTAGAAAGATCCGGTTTATCTCTGCAATTCTATGCATCCATTCAAGTTTTGAAAATCTGTTTAAATTCGAACAAATAATGTTGACGACATTAGTTGTTCGAATGTTGAGGCCGGGGTATTATTTTTGTTAAATTTATTTTAAACAAGTATTTATCACAGAATGTTAATGAAAACGAGTAATAAAATTCGAAATAAATAAATTACGGTCTGATCAAGGCTCGAACCGGAGTCCTCTCGAGTTGAATTCTGTGCAACGCTTTAACCACTGCACCAAAATTTTACAGGTATTGTGTGGACGAATTGTATTTAAAAAAGAATAAATAACGAGCTATACAAGAGTTGAAATCATCTTATTTTGCAAGAAACCTTTCTCTGTAAGAGTTGATCACAACAAAGCATAATTATCTTGAAATTTAACCCCTTTAAACTTGATTTCTTTCAAACTAGATAGTTACTTAATATTTTATGGTCCTATAAACATCCTGGGGGATATTTGCCATACAAAACCCTAACTAATGCTCTTTAAGAGTCACATTAATAGTTATAGATTAAAATCTCAGGTTTTAAATTCAAAAGTTGCCATAATCTTGGGACACCCTTTATAATTTAAAACAAACAATTGTAATTGATTTTTATACTTACTGATAAATCGAATTATGTCGAATAGTAATTGACACGCCATATCATAACCGACGATATTACTTAAATGTTATCTAATTCTGTCACGACAATTCCATAAATAAAATTAGATTTTCTATAGTTTTGATTGTTGTTTTCGAAACTAATTGCAATCAATCGTATTGTTTGCTTTGTAGATCTGATGTGAACGTGAAATGTACGCAGGGGACGATGGTGTTTTGGTTGCAGAACAACGCGGGCTTCGGACGGTGGAATCCGACAGATAGCCGGGTGGACGCGCTCCTGGAGGCGTTCCGGCCGGGCAGAGAGAGGGAGCGGGACAAGCCACCATTCCCAGAGCCATCAGCCACCTCAGATCCAAGTTCAAATGCTGCGAAACCAGTTTAAGTCACTGTCAATTGAGTTTAATTTACAGGTCTTTGTTCTTGGATTGATTGCCATATGAATTTGTTTTAGAGTAGAGCGGGATTAAGAAGAATAAGAAAAGGGGAAGTGAAGAGAAATGTGATCGTTTTAGGCTTAGGCGAAAGGTTCTGGTGAAACAGAAAGAAAAAAAAAACTGTGTGCAAATTCTGTCTATTCTATGAATGTTCATTTATGTTGGTTTTACAAAACACACAAAAATATTATTGTAGTTTACCGATTATTTGTCGTTGTCTCTGTAAATACGTATGAAATACTATATTATTAAATATTCTTTGTAGCTGAATATTTTAAGGCTAATCAAGAATAGTGGTGCAAAAATCTGTACAAAAAAAAATCACACACAAAATGTTGAAAAGACTACAAAATAAACCAGTTTTTTAACGTTATTTTCTGTGTTGTTTTTTATTAATTTTTCTGCGAGACCAAAGACTCTGCACTAGACTTGACTCTCTTTCCCTCCTTCACACATCTCAAATGGCCCAGAGTATTCCACTTTCTTAACAATATATAAATTGATGTATTCGATTAGGTAATATAAATTTGTCAAAAACAACAATGGCGTATATTGTTGATCATGTCCGAGTCTCGTTGTCCAGATTGATTCTTCTTTGGTAAAGATTCCGCCTCTTTCACACACTTAGTCCTATTTACAGCTACCGACTACGACTCTGACTCTCTCTTCCTCGTGACTGTCTTTCGTTATTTTTTCACTTTCTCTCCTCCATTTTTGCTACCTAATGTCGATGGGTATCTTTTTCTATTTCTTTTCTTCTTTTTTCTACTAATATCACTAATCGTCCTTTTTGCTGAGGTCCTCCGTTCGATTTTGACTGTCCTCCAGAAGCACTGATGTTTTTTGTCGATCAGGTACCTGGTCCTCGTGGGCGCTGTCCTCCTGCGAGGGGAAATACTTGTGCCAAACGACACAGCCGTACACAAATATTATGCTAAGCAGCAGCTGGATGAGCAGCCAAACTGCAATGTTAAATGCCTGCGTTCGACCAAACAGCTCCTTTCCATTCTTAATGCACAAAATTGCCTCAGACACCATTATCGCTCCGTAAACCCAGCACTGCGTTCCCACTCTCTTGCACCGGGTGTCCGTTATGTAAATGTAATATTGCCTGAAAGATATATTGAGGGTTGCTTATAAAAATATCAACCTGTATTTCTTTAAAGTTTAATCTAAAAAATTCTTCTGTGATAAATCTTCTGAAACGGCTTTACCGATTTTTATGAAATTTTGTAGGGATTGTCCCGTAATTAGTTTTTGTTTTGTACTCCTTAATGTTTAGGATGAAACATTTCTAATTTTTGTATAATTTTTTTTAAAGGACCGATTTTGCTTTGATTATGATTAAGCATTGAAAAATTCATACTTCACAATTTCTACACACCTGCATGTAAGGTAACACCCATTTCTCATTCTTATTAAAAAAATATCTTTTTCTTTTAAAATTCTAAAGCATTTTTATCCATAAAATTCTTTGTTCGAATACTCATCTGAAACGGATTTACCGATTTAAATGAAATGTGGTATAATGTGCAGGTCTCAAGATAAGTCAAATTTTATTTTTATTTCTCTAACTATTATATTAGGTGTGCGCCACTAACATAAATTTTTTTAGAATGAAGCTATTTTGGTTTTTTTATGATTAAGAATTAAAAATCATACGGATGAACTTCACCTAATTATTTTTTTAATATTTAGGCAAAATTTTTTTTTTACTTTATCTTTATGGTTGAGCATTGAAAAATAGTTTTCCTAAAAATGAAAATGACAAGACGGCGTTTGGTTGGCTAATTTTTATACATAATGCAATGTTTTTCCTCAAAATCATTTTTTTTTTCAATAAAGCTGACTCGAAAAGATTGCTTTAAACAAGAAATGATACTATGCATTTATAAATCTGTTCATTTTATACTGCTTTATTTTAGATAATGTAAAGGAACATAGGAAGTTGACATTATCGTGTAATTTAATTCGAGTAACTACCATTTTTTTAGAGTACATTTTCAGCATCCTGCTTCACTCTTTATCATGGTTAAAATTTCAATTTGAAAATCAAATGACCATTTAAGACGACATTTTGTTATAAACAAATGTGTACAAATTGTCAATTCTGTGAATGAAAAACGTTGGGTACTATGATTGATTTTAAATTTGACTGAAATTTCCAGTCACAAACACATTTAAAATAATGGACGGAAAGAAGAAAAGATGATTTGTATGAAATTCGCCTTGTTTCTTTTTTATAATTAGCGCTTATTTTGAATAAAATTTGTTATTCCTTTGAGCGACATAGGAAGTTAAAGTATCGTATCTAATTTTTCGATCAAAAAGTTTGGAAATTACTACCCAAAAAATAAATAAATTGTGTTGCTTATAAGCATGTTTGCTTAAAACGTGGTTATTTAATATTTATTCTAAATATCAAGACATATCAGATTTTAAACTAAATTTAATTTGTATTTTGAAAACAATTCAATTGAATACAATTTTAACTTTATGTTTACGCCAATTTAAAAATAAATCAATCTGAGTAATTTCTTAATTAAATAACATATCATTACAATGTATTTAAAAGCTAATTACACATAAAACGCAAATCACCCTTCGATTAACTGATAATTAAGAAAGACAATTGATACGTTCCAATAATGACTGGTAGAAAAATAGGAAAACGATGGAGATAACTATAAATGCTGCTCGGGAAAATAAAAAGAGCAATTTCATACAAATTATTTCCTCAATAATAATTTTAATTCAACATGAATATTTAATCATTTGTAAATTTTGTAGCATTTTGTACCATTAACTGGTGTACCCCATTATATTGTCGCAAATAAATACTATTATTTCCAATATTACAGTAATAGTATCCCTAAGGATACAATTGATTATGAATTAAAAATGAAGATCAATTCAACAAATAATGAACTTCGTGACACAACAAGACTTAATTTTGAAACATTTCCTCACCTGACTGACGGTGCTGTGAACAGTCCAATGAAAATGAGTCGTCCGATGACCATTGGATGCGAGGGTGGCATCTCGAAGATGTGTTTGAGGAAGAACGTGTTCAGTTCTGTGACCTGCCAGAAGATGACCAGCTGGCAGACGGCGAAGAAGCGCATGTAGGTGCTCTTCGGATCGAGCCACCTCACCGCCGTCCAGCTCTCGGGCGTGAACTGCAGTACAGCGCGCTTGATCTTCCCGGAAGTGGAGGAAATGTCTCGAATCGAAACCCATTTGTATTCGCGCATTTCGAGAATCTTGCAAATCTTTAAACCGCACCAGATTCCAAAACCGTTGCAGAGGAGCACGTCTAGAATGAGGGCATCCCACCAGCACTCGACAAAGTTGGGCAGGAGGTGGGCGAAGGCGACTTCTGTGATCTCCCACATGAAGGAAATGGCCCACAAAATCCCCATGTGTCGAATTAAAATGCCCTTGAAAATCCAGCCGAGGTAATGGCCCCAGGCGAACACGTCCACGTGGGACCACACGCGCTCCAATGTGATGTCGGAACAGTTGACGCCGTAGTCCTTGTCCATGTCGATGTGGAAGTTCTTCAACGCGGGATCGAGCCAATAAATTATATTCATTATAGTCTTATAGTTCTGGAACATGAGGAACAGCAGTCCGAGCAAGTAGAGCACCGACAACCCGAACAGTATCCTCCAAACGGCCGGATGGGGCCGCGTAAACGGTCCATTGGGGAACGCTATCACCGATATGATGAGGAAGAAGAAAATCACGCACAACATTCCCGCCCAAATGTTGTCCTGCATATTCGTCTCGTTCCTGAAATGGATTTTCAATTATAATTTTTTAATTAAAATTTGTTAAAAACACAAACTTATAAATATTTAAAACATTGAGATGGTTGAAAAACTATTTACACAGGTGAGTTTCTGAACTTTATTTCGAATACCTGGAATTTTTATTATTTCTTGAACTACATGAGTTTATTTTTAAATTATCTTTTTATAAACAATAAAATACTATTAGATTTATTTATGAATCCCCTGTCGATTGTCAATGAATCAAGGTTTAATGTTTCATATAAAGTTCATTCATAAAAATATTCGTGAAAAACTATTTTAGGTGATTGTACTTCAGGAATAGAAATAGATTATTATTTCTATAAAAGTGAAGGGATGGTTTTAAGAATAGAAAAAGATTATGAGTTTATAACGAAAAGCTGTTGATCCTTTGATTTTGTTTCGAAGAAATTATATTATTACAAATTTGCTAAATTTCACAGCATTACAATACGTTTAATATAACACCGCTTAATATGACGAATTAAAAAGCGAAACTTGGTTTACACATAAAAGGTATTATAAAATAGTCGAACATAATGTCACGCATTTAATGGCCATCCTGTTACTATGCTCGATTTTTAAGAAACGGCAAAAAAAATTTTAATTTTAAATTTAAAGAAGGTTCACTGATCTGATATCCAGGATTCACTTCCTTGATGGCGAAGTTCAACATGAAATTAAATATTACACTCCATTATTTTATTTAGGACACAACTTCAGCATTCTGTTTCAATCGTGTTTTAAGGACAAAATTTCAATTTGAAAATCAAATGAGATTTAAAGACGACACTTTGTTGTAAACAAATGTGTTGTACAAATTGTCAATTCTGTGAATGAAGCAAGTGGGTTACTAAGCTTGATTTTGAATTGGACTATGAAATTTGTATGAAATTTCCAGTCACACATTTTAAATAGACTGTACGAAAAGATGAAATGGGATTTTGACTGATCAAATTTGGTTTTTGTTTTCTACCGGGCTTATCACATTTCTATATTATTTCCAACAAAAAAGGAAATTATATATTGTTTATTTTCTACAATATGCTTTCTTTGACGCCCGCTTAGTATAACATATTTTTCACTTCACTACGATGTCATTATAACCGGATCATACTGTTTATTTATAAAATGTTTTAAAAAATATAACTGTTTTTCAGGTGCTATTAATTGACTAATAATACACTAAAAACAAATAGTCATGAAAAGTCTAACACCCATTGGATGAGGTTGAGATTACCCCAAGTACGCAGTCCATTTCTATACTTCTTATAACTTTAGTGATTTCCAATAATTTTGGCACACACTATACAAATATTGATAGGATTATTTATACTCTGAAATGGTATTACCTGCAGTTACTATTAAAAACCGAAAAGTAAAGCATTACATGTATCAGTGCTTATGCAAATTACTCTTCGTTTCGTTTAATTACGTGTACATTAGACATTATTTTGTAATATGTAACAGGAATTTGAAATTAAGTTTCAAATTTTTTTAATAAAAGAATAAAAAAAAATTCTCTACTAAAATTAAAACATATTTTAAACAGTAGATAAATTATGCCTTTTTCAACAAGTTAACCACGTTTTATTGTATTTTAAAACTCATCTCGAAAATTCATTAAATATTTAAGTTAATTATTGTTCAAACACAATTGTTATTTGTTCACATAAAAGTTACGATTTAAATGGACTTTTTCAATTATGTACCCAACCATTTGTATTGAAGTATGTATTTAACGAAAATCAATTATGTATTAATTAAAAATCAATTGAAGCATTTCAAATACAAGATATCGACTTTTTTTAAATTAATGAAAACTGAATCTAAACCACAGGTCAAAAGTCCATCAACTTTCCTTAACAGTGCATTGTCTCCACCACCTTTCTTTGTTCCATATTTAAATATGTGTGGATTATTAAAACGCATAATTCATTGAATAAATGCAATAGCTCACAAAAAATAAACAATAAATCTTATCGCTTTTCAAAATAGACCTTCAATTCTCTCGCACTTATTTTCTCGGCTCTTAACCCGGACCTTCTTGTTCGAGATAAATTCAATGAAAATGGCTCTTTGACCTTTAATCAGGCGATGTTTTCGAGATCCGGAAGAGGTGGTCAATTGAGAAAGAGAAGGGGATAGTCGTTGAAGTAGTTTTAGGTTTTTGAATAGAAGAGGTTTTTACCTAACAAATGCAAAATACATGACTCCAACGATGGAGACGGCGAGCAGGGTGATTGTGTGAGGCTTGTAGAAGAACTCCATCTTGATGTCGTCCACTTGGCGCTCGTTCATCGTCGAAAAGGTGTCTAATCTCTGTCTATTTACATAATCACTCTCCGTTTGCCGGTCTTTTTCACTCCTTCTCCTCGGACTGGACGGCGCCGACGACATGATCTCCCCATCCGACGACTGACTAGATACTGCTGACCTCCCTGACGCAGGCATTCTCTATCCTCTATCCGATTCTATTCCAGTTTATTGATTAATTCGCTGGAAAACGGAATTTCTTCATTAAAATCAATTTACGGGACCTTTATATCGCATTTATAACAATCGGTCATACCACGTCAGAACAGAACTTATTCTAAGCGATTAAATCGGCGAGATTATAGCAAATCAATACCGATAATTCGCACATTAATTAAATTTCCTTTTATCGCCAAGAGTTAAATTTCATTCGCGACAAAGCTATCAATTTAAACACTTCACTACTCGTAGTAAGCCATCTCTAGACAGACTCTACAAACCATTAATGACTAGTTAGTTTAGTCTTCAATGCATTGACCGGGAACTGTGCTTAAAAAAATTTAATTAAAATCTTTGAAATTTGACCACCACTGAAATAAATTAACGCATGCACCAACACTCACATGTTTGTTATCAACGAATTGCGAAGTACGAAACACTGCCCAGAAACGTCAGTTTCTGTTTACAAAAATGAGGAGGCTAACCTTTTTACTAAAACCGCAATTTCGCGTTAATGTAAGCCGATATTGCAGTACAGAATTATCTAAACCGGATCACCATGTTTCTATTAAGCCCAGTGTATTGGCAGAACAGGATGTCAACGACTTGGAAGAGATAAATCCACATTTTCCGGTTGGATTCAATTTGGCTGCGTTTGTCAACAAATCCGAAACTCTTCAAGAACTCATCAAACTAGGAGTTGACTTGAATAAAATAGAAAACAATCCACAAAGGGCCGAAGAACTTCTAAAGCTTGACTTTGAAAAGGACATCAAACCACGAATAAGATTCTTACACGACTTGGGAGTGGAAGCCAATGAATTGGGAGTTTATTTCACAAAAAATCCCATGATTTTCCAAGAAAACATCGAGGATATGATTGTAAGAGTAAACTATCTCAGGTCGAAAAACTTTAAACCAAAAGAAATCACGAGGATAGTCCAGAAAAATCCTTTTTGGCTTCTGTTTACGACACAGAGAATCGACAAAAGGTTGGGCTTCTTTCAAAAAAATTTCCAATTGACTGGACATGAAACCAGAGCCGTCGCCGTTAGTAAGCCTAGATTAATTACATATCATTTAGAATTTGTAAGGAAAGCCACATTTTCAATCAAAGAAGAAATGGGATTCAATAAAGGGGAGACCAAACAGCTCTTATTAAATGCCCCCAAGTTGTGGATGATTGGTAATTTACTTATTTATTCTTTTAAACTAAATTTAATTGCTATTTCTTGTAGATCAAAACTCTCTGATTGAAAAGTTTGGATATATTCACAATGTGATGGGAATTTCACACAAACAACTTATTTCCGATCCAAACATTTTATTCTCCAGGGAATTCCGGATAAAGCAAAGACACAAATTCCTCAAATTTCTTGGAAGAGCTCAGTACGACCCAAAGAAAGAGCTCTACGTTTCTCTGCAAAGTTTAGTCTCTGGAAACGATGAAGAATTTGTACTGAATGTAGCTAAATCAAATTTGGATACTTTTGAAACGTTTTTAAAAACTGCATAGAAATTGTACAAATAAAAGTAGAATTTAAATTAATATTTGGTTTGCGAAATTTGTCTTTGCTATTGTCTGAAAATTTTATAATTTAAGGACATAATTGAACGTTAATAAAATTATATTCCAAGTAAGTTAAATTATTTTATAATTTTGTTGTTGCACAAAATCCTAATATTTAATGTAATGTTTTCTGTACGGAGTGGTGAAAAAATTCAAAATTAGCACGCAAATTGTCACCAATTTCATAAAATTGCATATTGTTGTCAAAACCATTTCGTGGTGAGTATTACCGTCTCACTCTAATAACACACTGTATCTTACTTGTTCACATTGTGTCTTACTAGTTTTGAAAGAGAAACCGCTGCGACCGGTTTTTATTTTTAATTATCGATTAATTGGTATTTTTTCAGAATTATACAAAATAGCGTTCATTACACATGTGAAATTGGTTATTACACCACTTGTATCGAAATATACTATTTTATTACACAAGCGCTTTATGGAATTTTTTAAGCACTGGTGCAATTTTCCTTTATTAGTAAAGTGTGAATATCCGTAAAAGATTTAACTTTACGAACGGATGGATTAAAATTAAATGTATTATTTAATAACATACATACATCTCTTTGAATTACTTATGATAAGAGGGAGAAAAGATATAATTATTTCTCTTATCTACCACTCAAAAAGTGTGTGACAGAAAAAACGACGATTTCTGTGTTAATTTATTTAAAAATGCATGAAGTTTTGAATAAAACACGGTTTATAAGCATTATTAATCACACGGGTTGTTTAAAGTCACGATCGTTGTGATATTGTTGTATAAATAATTATAAATTATTGCAAAAATCGTAGAAACAATTAAATATATTAGGATTTGCACTTCGGTTTTAAAATAACAATAACTTTAAAATCAATAAAATCTTTTATTTAAATCAGATCAAAACATAAAACAATGAGGTCATTCAAATGCAAACTAGTCCCACCTTAAGGATTAGCTAAATTTCCCGAGGTCCATTTTGGTTTTCATTGCGTGAATGGAATTATCGAAAATTGTGTATAATATGCCAGCTACAGTATAAATGCCACCAACGATTCCGCAAACTTTGGTGAGGAAGTGGCCAAGGGATCTGCAAATAATTTTTAAAAATTAAAAAAGTTTAATGAAAACAAAATTTTCGTAAATTACTTTTGTTTCTCCGTATATTTGACCATTAAAGGCGAGAGTTCATAGCTGAAGAACACACCAGGCATCCCAGATTCACCAGTTGCTAAAAGATAATCGTTTTAGATTGTGTTTTATTTAATAAATTTTGAAAACTCACCAGCAGCAGTGGATTTCTGGTGTCTTGTAACGGAAAATTGATTGCTAAACACAAGTTCGCCAGTGTACTTTTCCAGCATTGTAGGAATGATTTTTATATAATATTGAAACATCGTAGCACCTAGAAAGAAATAAAAACAATTTCAATTATTAAATAATATAAAAAAAATTTTTTATACAATTTTGTATAGTAAT
>JXOV01000766.1:0-20473 GCA_001014945.1 Clogmia albipunctata | reverse complement strand
TTTCCCACACGTTGTTTAAATAACTAATATAGAGTTGTAGAAAGAGTTTTTGATAAATATTTATATCAATTGTTTATTTGAACTCGGAAATTTGATTTAATTCAAGATTTTAATCTTCATGTTTTGAAATTATATTTAATATTTTTTTCGATTTTTTATACTTCAATACAATAGTATATTCCGATACAAGTGGTGAAATGCAGGTTATTACAGTACGAATTTACCATGTATTTTGACGAGCTCAGCGAGTAAAAATAGGTAAACGAGTGCAATTTCACATGTGTATTGACCACTATTTTGTGTAATTCTGAAAGAATACCAGTAAATCGATAACTAATAATAAAACCGTTCACAGCGGTTTTTTCAAACCGCGTAACAACACCTCACAATGGAATTTTCATTGTATAAAATATTTAAATAATAAACTTGTTATGACAACAATATGCAATATCATTAAATTGTTGACTAAAATGCGTGAAAATTTTGAAATACCGCATGCGTGCTGTAAAGTAAACCGTTACAGAACCAATTTGTGTTAAAAACAGGTTACTTTTCAATACGCAATTTCTATAACGGCTNGAATGTTCATTGTATAAAATATTTAAATAATAAACTTGTTATGACAACAATATGCAATATCATTAAATTGTTGACTAAAATGCGTGAAAATTTTGAAATACCGCATGCGTGCTGTAAAGTAAACCGTTACAGAACCAATTTGTGTTAAAAACAGGTTACTTTTCAATACGCAATTTCTATAACGGCTAATTTTTCTGCACGGAGAGCTGAAATAATTCAAAATTTGCACGCAAATAGTCACTAATTTAATGAAAATACATATTGCTGTCAAAACCATTTCGTGGTGAGTATTCTCATCTCACTCTAATGATCACATCGTCTTACTTACACACATTGTGTCCGCAATTTGAAAAAAAAACCGCTGCGAATGGTTTTTATTTTTAATTATCGATTAATTGGTATTTTTTCAGAGTTACACAAAATAGCGTTCGATACACATGTGAAATCGGTTATTACAGCACTTGTATCGAAATATACTATTTTGTACTGGTTAAAAAATTAGAGAAATCTCTTATTCAATATATGGGACTCCAAGGAGACTACGTTGAAAAATAAATCCAAAAACATATCAATATGTGCGATTTTTTGCGCATTACAGAAACTATCCATTTCACCCTCGTACTTTAAAGAAGATTGAAACAAAAATTATGTCTTATTGTGGTATTAAACCCGTTTTATAATCCGGAAATAATGAATTGATGAACGATTTTACATCCTTGTAGCACAAATTACTATAATAAATCACCAGACCAACAAAAATATTCAATTCATTCTTTCCGGGTTATAAAAGGGATTTAACACCAAAATACTACTGTGGACAAAAAATAGCAAGACCATGCTTGTAGTTTCATGATTCTTAACTTATTCTTCCAAATACCCAATACACTTGTACCATCAATTTTTCCAATCCTCAAAACAGTTGTTAAAGTCAATTCCCGGAATAGCCTTCAATGTGCCGGACGATTCAGGTTTAATACCTTTAATTGACTCAAAACGGTTTCCCCGGAGCAATCGTTCGAGTTTGCTGAATAGCAAAAGTCACAAGGAGCTAAATCAGACAAATACAGTGGTTGCGGCACGATTTTGATAGAAAATGTGGCGAAAACCTCACGAAGAATCAATGAAAAAATTGAGTGATTATGGAACCAATTGTACTTTTATTTTTCTTGGGCCCAAATGATCTTTCAAATTGGTTTTCACTTATCCTTCCAGTGCCAGTAAGGTCTCTAACTGTTAATCGTCGATTCTGAAGCACCAAGTCCGCCTTGCTGATCATCAGTTGATGTTGATAGCCGTCCTGGGCGTGGTATGTCGTCAACGCGTTCTCGACCCTCTTTAAATTATAAACAATCAAAAACATTTGCTCGCGACAAACAATTATCATCGAAGGCATTTTGTAAAAATTTGTAATTGTCGCCGAATGCACTTTTTGTACTTTACAAAGACTAAACAATAATGATTATTTTGATATGAAACTTGATGACACTGACAATCATACCAACCTAAAAAAATATTTCGAAAAACAAATTACGAATTTTGAAATTATAAACAGGATTTTCATAGTAGTAGGACATCATTTTTGTTGCAGTCTTTTTAAAAATAACGAAAAACTTTACATTTTTATCAAGAGTTAGCCTTTTATCAAAAGCTGTATAAAGTTTAATAAAAGTCAAAACCAAATCAAAAAGTATCCATCTTTCAATGTGTAAAAGTTAAACTTTACACACTTCATCGCAAAAACAAAAACTTTCCCGAAATGAATAATTATAGGCTATTTTATTAAGATATCTATACAAACCCCCATTAATCCTCTAAATTGTTAAACATACATCTATTAATAATCGAGCTACTGGGAGAAATAAAAATGGGAGCTGCCTCCGAAAACCAGAAACAGATCCCGTGATATGGAAATTTGAGAAAGCAGAGAACGCCTCAAAGCGATACATCAAAATGATTGGCTCGAATTTGTCTCCACTTTGGCAATAAATTCGCCAAAATACCCAATTTTACAACTTGTTGCTCCCCTTTTCCCTCATTTGTATGTTCTTGGGGGTTGAAATGAATCCAAATTTTATTATAATTCATGCCTGGAGTCGAAGTCCGCCGACGCAATCGCTTTTCTGGAGGAATTCAAGTGAAATTCCATCTATTAGGAATTGACGTTTGCGGTGACACGTGGCATGCTGCGATTAAATTACAACGGGAAGAGGAAAAAAACAAAATTGATCGAGGAAAAAAGAGGAAAATGGGGACAATAACCAAAGAACAACAAGAAAAGTGGTTGTGAATCAATTTGAATAGCCTTGGTCCACTTCTGGGCAACGGCAAATAAAAGGAAGACCGTCCATTGACTGGATATCGACAGAGGAGTCGTTTGCAGCGCCTGCTTATCCTCCTCTCCGCCTCCTTTAATCTGACAATGACATGGGTCAGCAAAGAAAAGACGAGCACTTTCACGAGATGAGGGATTTGCAGTGTTGTTGAATTAAATAAATAAACGACGAGAAAGCGCTTGATTGCATGACAAATAGGATGAATTATTAAGTTTTCGGATCCGATAAATATACAATAATATAAAAAAGGTTGATACGGCTTCTAAAAACTAATAGTGTAATTAGTCTACATTTCGGCGAAACAAATAATTATGTTTAAAAATTTGTAGGTATAAATTATCACAATTATGACCTGATCTTAAAAGCACTCTAGAAGTTCATTAGAGACTATGTTTATTTGGATAGTTTCCGAATCTTTTAAATATTAAAATAAAAATGTGAATACATTTTTTTCCATATTTAAATTTTTTTATTTAGAGAGATCTAAATTGTTTAATTTTTAATATCATTCGTTGAACTTTGGTTATTTTCTTAACAAATGTTTTGAGCTCCTAGACTTCCTCTATACATACATTTTTTTCAGGCAATATTAACATAATTTAAACTATTATATTTAAGATTATACAAACCAAAAATAAATCTCTTTTTCACGATTGCTTGTAACGAAAGATGGTTTTATTTCCTACTCCCCTACAATTTGAAAAGTCACCTTCCGGTCACCCGTGTTCACTCTTAAACAATTTTGATTGTTTGGTTATTGCAAATCAATAGATTCTAGAACAAGTTTGCAAAAGCTGAAATGAATAAATTTCCTTTTCAATTCATATAAGGAACATAGGGAGTCTCAACCTCATCCAACTGGTGTTAGACTTTTGATGACTATTTGTTTTCAGTGACTTGACAGGTCTTGGAAAAAATGACTAAGTCCATGACATGTCTCAGTTGGTCATTTTGAATAAAACACAACAACAATGAAAAACTTCAAAAATTCAATTAAAACATTTATTCAAAAAACATGCAATTATATATTTGTATATCATTTGAATAAATGTTTTGAAGCAATTAAAATACAAGGAACAAAATATTTGGTACACTTTGACAATTCAGTACGTTTTACATAGCCTATAATACCCAAAATTATAGATATTTGGCACTTTGCTGTATTAAAATTAGTTAAAAAATTAGTGAAAAAATAACTTAATTATTTGGCATTTTAAAAATTTTAAAACTGATGGATAATAAAAAGTGGGCCGTTCTGTGTGGGAGTGCACCAATAACTAAAAGAATATAAGAAGAAAAGAGACAAAACAAAAGAAGATGGTGTCGTTGGTCGCCAATTAGTCAAGACTTTGACTTGTTGGTCAAATTCAAAATAACTGTTATTCAGTGAAGCACATCAATAAATTTGTTTGACTTGTTCATGTTTTATTTTTATATTTATTTTATTTTTACTGACTAGTCACCTACGTATATATGCGTCAGTCAGTTTTTGGCCAACTCTACTATCCGTTTAAGATCAAACCCATTGCCTCCGAGGAGGCAGTCGAATACGTTACTACTTCGGCTATACGGCGGATAAAAAAGGGACTGAAATATCGATCATTTTTATCAGAAATTATCTTAAAAGAAGAGAATAAAAGTTATTGTCCTTTTTATTTTAAGGCAGATAGAATATTTATAAACGAATATTAGGAATGACAAAATTTTATTTGATTTTTAATTAATAACACATGGAAATAATCATGGTAAAATGACCCTTTATTGGTAGAATATTATTTTTTTCTTATTTTTTCAACTAGTCTGTTGATTGTATTTTTTTAGTTAAAAATATATATTTCATTTCTAGTTAACAGTCCTTCCCTAACAAAAGCACTTACAACAAACTTTGCCCTTTCTTGTCCATCAACTCCTCACTCCTCCACCAATCTAAGAAGCTGAAACGGTTTACTGCATAACAAATCGGATTCAGATTATTTTCATCCAGCTTCCATTAAGCATTTTCATTTTCCAAGCACTTGGCTTTATGTCGGTCAATACTCTTTTATTTGCCTTAACAGCCAATCTCAAACATCTGTCTTCGAAACCGACTTAGATTTTGACAAATCCAAATGCAAAATTTTGCTTTAAGCATGTGTCAAAACCATTGCAAAAATACGCATTTCGATACTCGACATTTCTAGAGAAAAATACGAGAATGTATTTAGATTTAAAGGATTTTCGGGATTTCAGCTCTTCTTAGAATCAACTAGATATGTATTTTCATTTCAAGGGTTTGAACAGTATTTGAAAAAGATTTTTTAATTTCCAGAGCTTAAAGAATGTTTTAATGTAGTGTTCTTTATTAGTTTCTTACTCAAGTTCAGTAATAGTAAACTTTTTAAATATCGTGAATTGACAATATAAATAAGAGTGGGAATGGTCTGCTTTAAAACTCTATAGTGCTTGACAATGATACCTAATGACCTAATGTTGAATATTGAATTACTTATTGACATTTTTATATAAATAGCTTTTAACAGAAATATGTACATATTGATATTTACTAACTCGTGGGGAATCCCAATTGCTTTATATGAATAAATGATAAGAAATAAATACAGTTGCTCCCAAATACCCGACTTTTTTGACACATTGTTATGTCAGCTAATATTAATGGGGGAACTAGTGTGAAAAATCAAGCTGAAGGCGAGTTTCTCATCAATTACATATTAATAAACGAGCTTTAAACCCGGGCTGAACGTATTTACTTTTATAACAGTCTAAAAAAATATATTAAACAGTAATTTCATATGCACGATAATGTTTCTTCGTATGTCGTCCTAGCTCTCTCTGCCTATCGCAATCACTGGCTCTAATGTATTGCTATCGATATAGTATTTTCATACAATAATACGAATAGTACATTGCATTGATCTTGGGTAGTATTTTTATGGGATAAGATAAAAGTGTTATTAGATCTGCCATTCAGCACCCCACTCTAGGTAAGTATAGATCTGTCCACTTTACAGAACAGGCTCATTGTTCGTAATATAAATCGTTAGTATGAATTACCAACTATTTAAGGACCAAACCAATCATGAAAACATTTTGTTTTACCAGATATCAATTACTAGAAACAAATCGAAAAGTCTCTAAGGTAAATGTAATTCTGCTCAAATCAGTCCCAAAATCGGTTCTGGAAAACCCAAAAAGTTTTTGTAATGATTACTAATTTAAAATTAATTAAAATTTAAAATAAATTAACTTAATACATTTTTGCTCAAAAGCATATATTTAAAAGTTATAATTTTATATATGTTTTAGTTTTTATAGTTTATCAAATTAAAACAAATTTTTCGATGATTTATAATTTCCTCTTTGACCTTGCAACTTAATCTTGTATAATCTGGCTTTGATTAAATATTTATATTACTCTGTTAAAAATATTTAAATTGAGTAATGTTATTAACTTATACCATACCAACCTTATCTCTGGTATTTCCAATATTTTGAATTCAGAGAAAGTGTATGTAAAATAAAATGATTGGGATTAGTGAAATTTAGAACACATAGATAAGTTTTTATGGAAATTTTTATACAAAAAAAAATTATAGACATTAATTTGTTAAAATATTTAATCGAAGCATAATGTCTTTATTTTCAATATAAATAAAATAAATAAATTTCATAGATTCTTCTTCTTCTGCTTATTATTTATTAGGTCATCAGATTCCAAGGACGAGAAGGAACATAACAGGTTTTTACTGTTATGTTCCTTCTCGTCCAGCATTTCCGCTATCGCTTTGATGGTCTTTCTATTGTTATGTTATGTTATGTTGGGTTGAGCGTTGAGCCACACTCGGGGGCTATAGCTCACAAACATACAAGGAGCTTCTCTATAATCGATTATTGGTCTTACGACGTCGATTATTAACCTCCCTTCCTGGCCCGTCTCCTTCATTCGTCCACTGATGGAAATATTCCGGATCAGGGTTGAGTAGGGTGTTGTAAGAGTCGCTCTATTAGTTTGGGTTCCAATTGGTTAGTTACAGGATAGGTTTGGGATTTTAGGCTCATGGGTTGTCCGACCGGGGATTGTATGAATGTCCTATATTGACAGTGTTTTAACCGTCATAGTCTTTCTATTGGTCGATTTTTATTCAAAGTATTATCTCGTGCTGATTTAGCAATTCGTCTCAGGTTCATCAACGTGCTGGTTCCAAAATCTCCTTCCGTTGATTCCATAATTTGTTAAGTCTTACCGCTGTCAGAGCGAGTTTCGGTAGCAAAAGTGATAATAGGTCTTATGTATGTTTTTGCACTCCCGTATCGAAACATGCGGTTTTCGACATCCATTTGAGTTTGGTAATATTTTACTTTATCGCACTCAGTGAAAATATTGAATTTTTATTTCACTAGTGATAAAAATGTCCTAAACTATCTAAAAAAATTGTCTCAAAGTAAAAATTTGGTTGCCATTGTTGCCCTTAAACTACACAAAATATTGGTCTCGGCTATGCCATAGGACCGTGATTATGTTGCAAATTAATTAACGTTTCCTGTTTAAAATTTTAATATTTATTGTTTCAACGGACATCTGTATATAATTTGGCTATTTTTGTTTGATTAAGGACACGTTACGTAAATATCAAAAATTAATATTAATATTAAAGATTGATATTAATAGCCGTATATTACTTTAAATAGAAATTTATTTCACGTAAATCAAAGCAAACAAATGTTCCATGCCACAATAAAATAGGCATTTGCTTTATTATCAAGTGGTTAAGAGGAATTCCAACCGTTGACGGTAACTTTACAAGTAATGATTTCATTTGAAACATTTGTGAAACATGTCAATTTTTTAATTTTCCTTGTAAATAATGAAATTTATTGTGAAATTGTAAAAATTTTAGTGCTCATGAGTGGAGTACAAAGTCCTGTTTTTTAACTCGGAAACGTTGAAACACTCGGCTTTGGCTCGAATGTTTCACACTCGTTTCACTCGTTAAAAAAATGTTGACTTTACACCCTTGTATAACAAATAACTATTATTGTTTATCAAATTAAAGCAGTCAGTGGTTTTGTTGATTTCTGACTTATTCTTTGAGTTTGCAGCTTAGTCTCACATAATCTGGTTTTCATTAAATATTATTGTAGTACATTTAAATATTTAATCAAAACCAGAAAAATAATATGAAAAAATTTGAATTCAGTAAAGTTATTAAATTTAACCAACCTTATCTCTGGTATTTGCAATGATTTGGATTTTTTCTTATTGGGTGCTTGCTTCTTCTTGGTTTCATTTAGAGAATGTGTGTAAGATTTAGAACACAAAAATAAAATAATGAGAGAAGATGAAAAAAATAATTAGGAAAAGACATTTAAAATGGAATTATTTTTCAATTATATAATTTTTAAATATAAAGCTAAAAATAAATTTCAGTATCAGTGATTTCTATCATCAATGAATTTGTATGTATTCAAATATTTGAAAATAATACGTATAAATAACTTCAATTAAATGTAATATGATGAAATACAAATATTGATTAGAAATTGATTTGGTACTTATTTAAATACAGTTCACTTACATGCTAATGTATATCAACAGTTGTAATGGAATGTAACAACAGTTTAAAATAAACCTAATCAAATTCCAGCTGTTTTAAGATAAGATTAAAGTTTCTGCCAAATCCAAAAATAAAAGAAATCATCAAAACTAATTAACGATAGTTTTATTGAAGTTTTCTAAATATTTACACTATATTAGTAAAGCAAACAAGAATATAATTAAAGTTCTTAATTATTTTTCATTGTAATTAATCGTTTAATTAAATTTAATTTACAAATTAATTAATCAAATTTACCATTTTATTTCATTGGAGCTCATTAAAAGAAAATTTGATCATGTAATTTAAATTCACGATATATTATGATTAATAACCGTTATTAATTGATTGATATATTAATAACATATTAATTATTCAAAATGAGAAATCCTCAAATAAAACCCTAAACAAAAACCACATTATCGAAATTATCATTAAGTCTAAAAATACAATTTAATTAATAATCAACCGAAATTTATTCTGTAAATAATTTCATGGCCAAAATTTCTGTCTTAAATTATTTTCGGATCCTCCTAGACCTTTTCAGTGAATAATATTGGGAGATTTCTCTTGAAAATTTATAATAATTTTAAACGAAATTAGTAGACTAAAATCACATTTTAAGTTAATTATAAATGTTTTTTATTTACACTAATTGCAGTAATTTAGACGAATTCCTTTTATTAGGAGAATTAATAAAAAATATATATTTATTCTAATTCCTCTTATTTTCAATTTCCTGTTTGCACTTCCTTATTTAAATGTTAGCTTTTCGGCATTGATTTGAATTTCATAATGTGTCACTTTTTCGCACTATTGAATAAAATAAAGTCATAATCTACGAATAAACTGGTTTTAAAGTCAAAGCTTCTGCGCCATTTTGAGGAAAAACTGTACAACTTTTAATCCAAGCATTAAAAACGATCAAATAGTACACGAACACCGTTTAAATAGAAACCGCTGTATCGGCAATTTTTTAAAAATTAGTTTGACGTGATTTTTTAAAGGAATTACAAAAAACCAATTATGTCCTGCTCGGGGGTAAAATCTATTTTTTAACTCGAAAACGGTGAAAAACTCGCCCATCGATTCCTATTTCACACTCATTTTTTTGTTAAACAAAGCTTATTTTAAACCCCCTTGTAAAACAAATAACTATTTTATTTACACAAGTTATGTAATTGAATATAATTAATAAGATAAAATCGTTAATTAACAAAATCTAAGAAAACAGCATTTCTAATCTCTTTCTTAATTGAAAGATTACTATCTTACGAAATAACGAACTTGTTTCATTTGTTTCTTTTCTTATTGTTAAGGAACCTGAAATTGTTTTAATTATACATGTATAAAACCTCATCGTCAACGATAATGTAAAGCCATCCTAAAATTTGCATCAAAAGTAATTATTAAAATTTTGAAAAATTACTATAGAATGACAATTTTGAATTCATTCCAAAACCAGTCAATTAACGTAAAGCCTTTGTTTAAATAGGAGCACCGCTACACAGCAAAGCCCTATAACTTAATAACATTTATTTCGTAATCATTCCCACTTGATAATTTATTTTTGGAGGTGGTTTTACCCGGTGCGAATCCGTGGATAACCTAGGGAACTCGCGTCCAAGAAATCTTCCCCCAAGTGGGGCGGCAGTCCCCAGGGCTGTCGAGATCCTTTACGGATCTCAAATGTGTTAAGATCTCCACCTTCCAGCGCAAAAAAAAATCTTTTATTTCATTCTATTGAAAAATGTTTACATTTTAGTAACCAATGCTTCCTCTAGAAAGTTGTCCATAATTCTATTCTGTTTAATTATGCATTAATAATGTCCGCTGACAATCATGTTAAAAGAAAAATTAGTACTTTGTACTAATGTACAAATATTAAAAAATATAGTTTTTAATCTAAGTAGCATGGAAGGAAATTATATTAAGACATTTTTCATGGCACTCTAATAAAATAGGCTTTGTTTTATTTACCAATTTGATTTTTTTCTTTTAAATGAACAAATGTAAATTTTTTTAAAAAGTGTTTCTGGTTTAATTGCTGAATGTTATCAAGGGTATATCAGTGATACAGTGGAAGGAGTTCTATTATCATAATTGTTTTTAAATCGTTCAATCAGATTCACAGCTTCTTTCCTTAATTATATGTCACCTTAATTTAGTAATGAATTGTCTTCTTATTCGTTTCTTCATATTTCCCAAAAAGAAAATAGATAATAAATAATCGAATTGTGTAAGCTTTTGAAACAACTGTTTGAAACATACACAAAATTAAACATTCGTTTCTTTTAAAAAACTTATTTCATTGTTTGCTTTGAATTCTACTTGTGTTCAATTGTGGTTTATTTTCCCCCCACGTTATTTTAATAATTATTTTAAAACGAAGTCATTTAACTGTATGGGGTTTTTTGATAATTATAAATAGTAGTATGTTAAAACATAATTCTTTTGCCATTTAAATAAAAATAGGAAAAATGTGGAGCACGTTGAATGCCCAGATAAGATCGCGGAATTAACTTATTATAATTTTAATAATAACAAAATAATATTACTGTTATCAAGTTATTGCTTTGAAAAAAATTATATAATATTAACTTTTCTTTAGAAATGTGAATGATATTTTTAATGTTAAAAACAAATGAGGAGAAAAATATCAGTTCAAATTCTATTTAGACTTTTTATCCAATGATGATAACACCCTTAACAAATTCGATTACTTTTGGAAGTAACTGTATTTAGGTCATTGCATAAAATTGTTATCAAAGTTATTTAAAACTTTAATCAATTTTCCAATAACGTATCAGTATTTCAGTTATTAATAAAAGTTTATAATTTGTGGCTATATTTAAATTATTGAATTAATATTGGGAATATAAAGGCTCGAGGCTGATTACTTTTATTATAATTAAAATGTCAAATTGACGAAAAATTCAATTAAAATTCTGACATTCAAATAAACCATTTATGAAAATTGAAAAGAAAAATTAAAAAGATTACAAAATATTACAAGAAAATAATTGATTAGTAACATTATTGAAAGTCTAGACGAATTTATGATGTCTTTTTCGAGAATACAATGCAAATGACCTGATGATTACCTAAATTTACCTTCCTCGACTATTGCACATTGCATTTAAAGGGCTCTTTTCTTCTTCTTCAGCCCAAGAGCCCTGAACTGGAAAAGAAACTATTAAATCGAGACCAGCGCAAACCCTTTGTTACAAAATGCGTAATTGGTTTTCGAGTATGAAATTGTTTGCATAAACACAATTAAACGAGGAGAGCCATCATTAATTGTGTCATTGGGCATTGGAAATACGATTTTAATGGCCACCTGGAGTGTCGTTCAGTTCTCAAAATTCGAGAATTCGTCACAGGTATCAAATTAGTGTGAATAATGGACGGGATTCCGTTTGCGAAAAGCGATTAGAGGCACTGGAAAGGGGCCATTATCGGATTTCAATGTATCTCTGGTCAGGTAAAAAATTCCTGTCATTTTTCTGGAGCGGTGGTGATTAGGACGGTTACCTCTAATGAAGCTATTTAAAGTACCTGATAAGACAGCCCTCCACTTGTTGGCGTTTTAGTCTTTGACGGGACACGCGTCTCTCCACTTCAGCTCTCAATCCAGTCTAATCTAGTGCCTGTTTAGTGTCAATTTGCAGTGAAATAGTTCAAGTGTCCGAAATGGGAAGAGTCCTTCAAATGGTGCGATTTAATTCTTTATCAATAGTGATTATCTTCTTTTCGTGTGTTTGGTTCAATTAGGGGTTATATTTATTTACATTACGTAATCAAATTGAATCAATATATTTTGATTTATTTTTGTAAAAAAAATTACCGATATAAAGTGTTAAAATTGAAATACTCATTCTTGAACCAAATAGTTCTAAAATCTTGTCATTGCCAAAATAATTTTTTTATTTTTAAATTCCAATCTAAAGAATTTTTTTCAATTTAATTTTAAATATTAAATGTTTTTGTGAATAACCTGGGACTCGACATTTCGTTATCCGGTTTAGTAAATTTTATGCAAATTATTTGGGCCACAAAAAAAGACAAAACACTTTTCGTCGGCAATTGGCTCTTCAAAGTTAAATGATTTTTAAATTAATTATTATTATTATTTTATCATTAAATCACGGTTTAAACAGGATGCGGAAAATATGTCCCCAATAAAATAATGTCGCTTAACGAATTTTCTAGCAAACCGCCTTTAAATTCGAATTTGTACAAAATTGTTATTTAAAATTATTGATTTATTAAATAAATTTGTGTGGTGTAAAAATATTACTAAAATTTCAGTGTTTCTTGTACTGAGTTTAAAATCGTTTTCGGAAAGGAAAATTATCATACTTTTTTAAAATGAAATGAGTCAAAATCATATTATTTTTGAAAATTAATTACTCAAATTTAATTAAAAAATTATTTAGAATCTTGTCAAAAGTGCTTAAACCATTTAAAATTTATGAAAGTAAATTATTCAAGCAGTAATCATTCATTTTCAGATTTGAAAGTTTAAGGATTTTTAACAATATTTTAAAAAAAAATACGTGTATTCTAAACAATTTATGGTCTTAATGTTCATGATGTCATATTAATTTTTTTCATAAAAAATTAAAAACGTTTTGATTCTTAATAAGAAAAACGTCGTACATTACCGAAACACGGTGAGATGTAAGGCCTAAATTTGATCACATCACGAAATTGTAAAATAAATATTCTACAAATTTTTAGTTCTAATTTTTTTACATTTCTTTAGTATGGATTTTAAATTAATATTGTATAAATAAAACTATAAAAAGCAAACTTATCCGTCACAAAATGATTTGTTATCAAATTTAGACCTTTCAGTTGACTATATAATGGCTATTTTCAACAAGTAAAGGATCATTTTTTCCAACGCCAATTAACAATAAGGTTGTAAGGTATCTGTGGTGGTATTAGTAGTCAGACATCATCAGCCGGCTATCATTCATTGTTTTGATTTTGTATGCAAGAAAATTAGCGATAATATTGTAACAAAAGACTTTTGAAGTGATTAAATACGTATGATACTACTTTAGATAATAATTTTTGAGTGTAAAAAGTTGAATATCACTTATTTTGTGCCGAAATGCGAAAAAAATCGCAAAAATTCTCTCACCCAATTCGGTAAAAAAAAAGTATTGAAATTTTAAGAAAATAGTGATAAATTCGATACAAGATAGAATCTAGATAACAATATCCATCTGTTAAGTTCTCAGTTTACCAATAAAAAACACCAACCAGATGGATTCATGTAACTTTTCTCCCGGCTGATGACGTCACATAAAATCCGGTCGACTTATACAAAGTTGAGGAGCTTTGATTTTACCATTGTTTTGATTAAGAATTCGTGTTTTAGTGGTTTTTACAATAGTGAATTTAAAATTCGAGTTTGCCTTTTCCAAAAATGTTAATTAATCATAGATATTCAATATAAATTTTTTGATTTTTACTTAATTTAAAAAATAAACAATTATTATCTAGTTTTTACTAATTGCACACTTGTTAAGTATAAAAATAATAATAATTTCAAAACACTTCTTTATTCATTTTGTTTTTTTTTATTCAATTTTAATCTATTAATTTCTGAACAACCATATTTCTACATATATAGTCGAATCTGTATAATTCAAACCTTCAATAATTCGAACAATAATAAGTTAATTCAAAGTTATCATGAGATCCGTACAGAATCTCTTGATATTTCGAACAAAATCAATACATTTTTATGCTTTCGGTAATTTGATCTCCAAAAAACATTACTATTTAATTTGAAATATATTAAGATTCGAATTATCTAGAGCAGACTGTATTAAGAAAGACTTTATATGACATTATTACTTTTTATAATTATAGGATATTAGCTTATAAAAAATAAGAAATTTTTAATATGAAAAACAATAAATGATAATTTAGTTTCTATAAGAAATTAAGTTTAACATTTTAAAATTAATAGCATTTAATGTCACAATTTGTAATCAAAACATTCTTATTTTCAGATAATTGGCACCTGTTGCCTTCTTCTAGTGACTGCCGAAACACACAGTACAGAGACACACAACCGAGATACGAGGAGCATCCTGGGTGGTTGGTTTGGTCGAGAAGACCACCCTAACGTTGTAACCCCTAAGATAATCAACGAACATGTACCGCATTACCCGATTTGGAAGGTGCACAAGTACAAGGGGATTAATCTGAAGCCGATGCCAATCTCCGTGGTCCGAAACACAATCCAATCACCCGTCTACAAGCCAGAAGTCATCGTCAAGACTCCCGTCGTGCTTGAACCAGCCGAGCACAAAGTCATTCCTATCTCGACAAAGGTTCAAACGGCGACCAATTCAATCACGGACGACATTCAGTCCCTGATGAAACTGCTGGACGTCACCGATGCAGCTCAAGTGCCACCAATCGACGAGATTATGGAGATGCTGGGCGCCAAGAGCCACGAAGAAGCCATCGAAACGGTCAAAGAGATCGCCTCCACTGAAGAGGGCATTGGACTGATCAAGTCGTTTCTCGAAACAAGAGCAAATCCAAGTGAAGATGAGGTAGAAGAAGAAATAAAAGAGGAGGAAGAAGAAGAGCCAGAAGTTGTAGAGGAAATTGTTAAAGAACCGGCCAAGGTTGAGCGAAAATTAGAGGCACCTACAGAAGCCTTCCTAGCCTACTCTGGCATTCCAACCACTTTGGATAGGACCCATACCAATTTACAGCTTGCACAGACCATAGTTCCTCCTACAAATGGAATTAGAGAAGTTTGGAGGAATTTCAAACAGATGATAACCCCTCTAGACAATACCAAAGTTCCTTTGACTACATTATATGCACGAAAACCCGAAGCTCCAGGACCTCAAATCGTTCACGTCAACCATGCCATTCCCATTACAAATATCGACTTGCCAAATCTTCCAGGATTGGCTCCTACGCCGAAGTTGAAGGGCATTCCAGATTATCCAGCAATTCCTCCCCTACCTCAAATCCAACTGCCTTCCCACTTCAATGTCCCCAAGAATATAGTCCAAGGTCCTTACACAAGAGTCAAGTTACCTAATTCCTCAATCAGACATTTCCCGCCTTTAGTTTATCCCCAAGCATCGTTAGGTACCCAAATAACTCCTTTAGTCTTTCCAAAAGCGACTTATTTTCCAAATAGAGACATAGCACCGATAATTCCTTCTAATCCCAACTTTGCTAAGGCAGAACTTCCTCCTTTGATCTTCCCTAAGAAAAACTACTTTTACTACGATCCTGAGACGAAGCAAATCAAGCCAAACTTTGAAGTCAAACCAGAAATCACTCCATTAGTTTATCCCAAGACTTATCAAGTCACAGGCCAACTAGCTCCACCAGTCTTTCCAAGCACCCATCATAGTATTCCTATCTACACGATCACGGACCCCATTGTCAAAACCTTGCCCCATGGACCTCAAATTTTAAAGCAAGTCGAATTGTCTCAGAGTAATTTTGATGCTTTTAAGAGTGCCCCTAAGATAGTTTCATCCTTCCCTGTTCCATCACTGCCCTACCACTTCGAGGAACCCATCATCGTTGAGGAAGACCCCTTTGTTGTAGCCGCTAATTCTCCAGTGGAAGCCATTTCTGTTCCAGTAGATGATAAGAAGCCTGCAGAAGAGCAACCGATTGAAGAAATCCGACGATCCGGAACAGAAACTATTAGGCCTCAGAGACTTTCGGGCTACAATGCCTTTGCCACCGGTAAAGTTCATAGGGCCAGCAATGTGGATGTGCTGCAGATACCGTTGACGGCCGGAAATGCGGTCCATCAATCAGTTGGTGAGTTATTTTTCGTTTTCTTTTGTTTTTTTTTTCGCTCCTCTTCTCTGCTATTTTGTTAACCTGTTAATTGCTGATTGTACTATTCGCCTTGGATATTCGTAGATGTACTTAAAAGATACTCTACCTAAAATGGATCGAATTCCTCCTCTTCTTCTCTTTCTTCTTTCTTCTGTCTTTAATGGAGACTCGGAAATTTTCACTTTTTATCAACATCTTGCAAGCGGCACTGAAATTCGCGAAACAATTGCAAATTGACGGTGAGATGAGAAAGACGTGCCAATTATATAATTCTCTACACTTTTGCATATAGTGTCTAACGGTATCATCGCTGCGCATCGTGGAAGAAGGCCTTACTTTTACCAGTCTCGAGCCGATTGTCATGTGCTTCTCTAAACGATAAAGTCACTCTTCTTCCATGTAGCTTTTATTTTTATTTGTCTCGTCTTCTCTCTTCTAGTGTTTTGTTTTTCTTCTTTTCTTCATCTCAGTCCTCTGTCTCTTTGTCTCGATTTGTTATCTTCGGAACAGCATTTTCACCCAGATGGTCTTTGTCTGATAATGATCCACAGCCACAGTCATTATCGCTGTGAACCACTAAACACAAAGTTTAATTACATGTGCTGCTGATGCTGCCGCTTCTGTCGTAATTAATTAAACACGGATTCTCTCTCCCCCAGCAGCCTAGACCCTACTTGTCTCTTTCGCTTTCAAACGTCAACCGATGTGCATTTAGAAAATGCACCCGATCAAGGGGTCGGTTGATAAATTTTAAGTTATATATTATTACATTCAATTTGATATTTAAATAACCCAAAAAAAGTTATGGGTCATAAAAATTCTTGTGATTTTTTAAATTTAATGTTTGCTTAAATATCTAACAAACTGTTAATCATGTTTAATGTTTAAACATAATCTTCAATCAAAAGTTAGATTTTGTCAAATTAAAATTCTGATTTTAAAATTTTTCTTAATATTAACAATATTTCTATTTAAAATAAAAATTAATTTTACTATAGAACAATTTAAAGTTTAATATAATGCCTAACTTAAACATAGTTTTGTAGTTATTTCAATTCATTTTAATGCTTTACTGTGTTTTTCATTAATTGTTTATTATATTTATAGTTTGTAATTACTATAAAAAAATTAAATATTGCATAATGTTATATACTATTAATTATTCGATAAAGATTTCTCAAATTAAAGCTCTGTATACAATTTCAATTCAATTTCCATTTTAATATAATAAATAAATGTGAAAATTCATTAAATTTGCATAAATATTAAATCAATTAGTGATGGTAACTATTTGCCTTTAATGATAAATTTTTAAAACATTTAAAGATTTATAGTAAAATGCAACAATTTTTTTTTTAAATAACAAAAAATATTTCAATTAAGGAAATATAACCTAAAGCACATAAGTTAGGATATGATTTATAATTAAATACAATAAAGTTTTGAAAATTAGATTAGATGTGATTGAAATTATATGACATTCTTACAAAAAAAATTTGTAGATATATAAAGCCAAAGCTGCTCAATTTTTTATAAGTTGTCTAGATTTAAAATTTTGAATTGACTGCACTGTCATTTACTTTTTTAGAAGCATTAGATACTAATCCGACTTGAATTAAGGACTGGACGTATGTATATCATTATCTATCATAAATTCTATATTGTACCGAATTTAACAATGTTTATTGAAAATTTTAATAATAAATTGAACGAATTAAGCGGAAAACTTTTTGCATTTCGGTGCATATAGATATTGAGTACATTAAAACCAAAGATTAAGTAATTATTGCACGTATTAAATTACCTTAAAAGGCTCTTGTAACGAAATTATCAAATCAAAACAATTAATGACAGCGCACCCAATTTCGTTTCACTACCACTACTACCACAGATTTTTACAAACTTGTTGTTAATTAGCGTTGGATAAAATTAAAGAAATAGCCAAAAAAAAACCAATATTAAAAAGAATTCTAAAAATAGTTGTTTATAAGGAATTTACAATCAATAAAAAAACATAGATAAGATCTTAAATATTTACAAAAATTAATTTTGTTTAAAAAACAAATTTGAGATTTTGACAAATGTTTACAAAACGAAAAGATTATTGAAATCTCAACTTACAAATTCTCAACCGACCCTCTCTATGCAAATAAATATTTGCATGGATTAACACGGAGCATCATCGAACATGGAAGTCGGAAGTCGTGGGAAAGTAATCTGAAATGGCGATGAAAATAGTTTTTGTCGTGATTAGATTTCACTTCAGTAACCCAGTTCTGTTTAAATTAAATGTCTCTGTTTTCTATTACCATTTCGCCTACTACGACGCGACGACGGTCAGCTACATAATTGCCACAATTTAACCCATAAAGCGCCAAGAAAAATGATTGTATTTTAATTTCTCGTTTTTTTGTTTCTTTCATTTTATGTAACCGTTTATGCAGCAGACAAAGAAGACGTAACTGTCCAGAGTGATGATGACACGGCGCAAATCGTGGACAGGATCAGTGATTTAACGATGGCCGCTTCAAATTGAAAAAATAACAAGTGTCTCCTTTCGCCCAGCCTACTAAATTTATGTTTTATTATTATAAAAAAAAACAATTTTATTTATTATTACTGTTTTTATAACTCAAACAAATACCAATAAAATATATTATGACTATTTGATAAATAACTCACAATTAGCTGATTTATTGGCGTCTCTTCGATTCACAACACTGTCTTTATTGAAGAGAGCTCAACAAATGTGCGGTAATGCAGCGCAAAATGGCAATTTGTTGCGCCCAGAGCCTGCTTTATTGCCAATTTGACGTGTCACAAATCGACAATAAAGGGCTTTACGGCTGTCTTCAGACGCCTACTGCGTTGCTGCTGTCTGTCACCCGATGCAGTAAATTGATTGTGACAAATCCAGAGGCGGTTTCATCGCAGTAGCCTTTCAGTTCTTTATTGTTTTTTTATGCATTTTGTTTTATTTTCAGATCTTTATCACCTTAAATATGAAATTTTATACGATCCTTTGGCATTTTTAATTCAGCTTTTTGCTTATTTAAGCCGACTTTGAGATTTATGTTTTAAATTCTTTTATTATTTTACAAACATAAAAGCTAATCCTAGGATTTATTTTATTGCTTTACCAGAAAAAGGTTAATCTCTCGATTAAAATGTTTTCTTACATACAATTTTAAAATCAAAATTAATTATGGATTTTTTAGCCTAAATTTTTAATTATGTGTGTTTTCAGATTATAACCGTTTGTTCTTATTATTTTCAGAATTCAATATTTCGAACTTTTTTCGGAGTAGTTCAAATCAATATATTATATTTAAATATCTTGGCTCAAATTATCCATTCATGCCCCTAATAAATTATCCATTCATGCCCCTAATTTCAATATTTTCTTTATTTTTTTCATTTAATTGATTCAAATGTCGATTGTCAATTAATAAAGCATAATCAATTTGTTAATTTAAAAAACGAAAAAAATCGAAAAGGTCGAATCATTTTGGTTTATTTAAATTATAACTAAAACTAAAAATTAGATTTTTTGTTCCATTAAGTTGTCAAATAAACGTTTTTGGGTACGTCAATCAACAAAGCGGTTGAATTATCCAACTGTCAAATCAGTTCTATTTTTAAAGTGTCTGTCAAAACCGTGGTAAAGCCTTTCATGTAGAATATTCTCGAAGTACTGTCAGATAGACGCCTAAATGTATTGACAACTTATTTTGTAAAAAACGTGTATTTGTGACGGAAAAGTTTCAAAGAAAACAAACATTAAATTTTTTTTTTAAATGTCATTTGTGCTACAAGCGTGTAAAGTCGACTGTTTTTTAACGAGTGAAATGAGTGTGAAACATTCGAGCCGAAAGCGAGTGTTTCATCGTTTGCGAGTTAAAATACCGATTTTTACACCAGAGCAGGACCTAACGTTTTTTGCACTCCACTTATGAGTACTAAAAATTTGAATACATTAATTTCATTATTTACAACGAAAATTAAAAAATTGACATGTTTCACAAATGTCTCAAGTGAAATCTTAAATTGTAAAGTTACCACCGTTAACGGTTGAAATTCAAGAACATTTTTTTTGCTTTAATTTATGAAAAATAAATT
>JXOV01000762.1:0-24077 GCA_001014945.1 Clogmia albipunctata | reverse complement strand
TTTGATACTGTAGGTTTTACTGTTAAATATTGACGAACTTTAACGAATACTGACGAAAATCATCCGACACTCTCAGATTAAAGTTATCGATTTTTATATTTAAAAATTTTGTATCAAATCAACATTTTGTTATAAAATAGAAACATTACTATCATTGAAAACAATTACCCAAATATTAGAATTTGTGTCGAAAAAATCAAAGGCTATTTCCAAAAAAGTTATCTAAATTCAGGGATCATGAAAGAAGAGTTTAACAAAATTGCGAAACCGATACACTGGTCTATGTGAATTTATTGTTAATTTGGGAATGTTCTATCCCGTTCCCGCAATACAATTGAAATATTTATAAGCAACATAGACAGGTATAGTGTGTGGAACAAAGCAAAATATATTTTTATACAAATCGAAGTATTATTAAGATTTGTATGTTGATTTATAAGGCAAAATCAAGAAAATTTTTTATAAAAAACGGTCGATAAGCATTATTAAACTCTTGGTCCTTTTTTAAGGCACCCGCTATGTTCGTGCCTTAAAACAACCCTTGTGTTTAATAATGCCTTATCTTATGAACCTTGTTGTATAAATAACTATTATATTAGGGCATGTACCAAAATTCAACGAAATTTTTGTTTATCGATATAAACAATTTTTGGAGTCTTCGACATTTTGGTTGGAAAATGTTTTGTCCTGAAATTTCAATTAAGTGATTTTCGAAATATTTAATAAGTATAATAAATTGTTAACGAAAATGAATACAATTATAATTTGATGATTACTTGCGAACAAGCACACGCAGTTTAAATTTCTAGTGCGAGCAAAAGGTTATCAATTGCATGAACACAAAGTGTGCATTATTTCCACTCCAATAAGATTCTTTTCTTTTCATTCAATTAAAATAAGTATGTGATTTGTCCCCTGGGAAATAAGAAAACCACTTAAATACACCAGCCATTCAAATGGTTTACATTGTAATGATGTGAATTCAATTTGAAAAAGGGAATTCATATTTTTTGCAACGAAGCTTTCTCCTCCTCCCTTATATTTCTTTTCGTTAAGTACTGTTTTTGTCAACATAAAGATTGTTATCATCACCATTCATCATAGATGTTCCAAAAAAATTATTTGTGTATTTGAAAACAAAACCTCTCCATATTTTATTTTATTTTATATTTATTTATTATTACTCGTTACATATATTGCGATTATAGAATGAAAATTTTACTGTCTAAACAGAACACATTTTAAGCCAAAAATATGAAAAAAGATACCTCAAATTTATTTTGAAAACATTTAAATTTTGAAAAAGAATATTTAACCCCGACAACTAATTAATATTCTTCAATTTTCGAGTATATCTTTTTGTATGTTGATTATATTTTTAACACTATTGATTGAAAATCAAAATAAATACAGTTGAATTATTCATTTGACTTTTTCATAAAGAATGGGATGGCTATCTTTTGAAGGGTAAATAATATTTGAACAAAGCAATACAGCGGAAAATAGCCAAACAGAAAGAAAATAGTACTACAAAGGAAAGAAAGTAGGAAGAAAATTGAGTGCATCAAAATCAACACGAAATTTATTCCTTTCTGGCTTCCGAATCGAAGCCAAATCGGGGGAATCGTATTTGTTGTACCATTGGGATGTTCACTTATAAGGAGTCGAAAAGTAATGAATCTCACCCCGAGACTTCTTCTTATTCATCTTATAATACTGACCAAAGTTATTTTTTTATTTTTTTTTTCTTCTCAGATGAGCACTGAATATTATGGACAAATACCACAAAAACCGTTCCAGATATAATTAGATGGCGCCATTCGACGAATTAATCATCAAAAAGATCTTTTGTTAAAAAAACAAAATGCACCCAAACCTTTATTTTTTATTAGGAATCAAACTAGTATATTTCGATACAAGTGCTGTAATAACCAATTTCACATGTGTATTGAACGCTATAATGTTTAATTCTGAAAAAATACCAGTTACTAGATGATTACTTATTTAAAAATGTTCGCAACTGCTTTTTCAAACTGTGCAACAACAACGAAATTTTTAAATAAAAATATTTAAATAATAATTTTTGGTTATAACAACAATTGGACGCGTGCTGTAAAGTAAATCGTTAATGAACCAATTTGCGTTAAAAAGAGGCTACTTACACAAAAATATAAACAGCAAAGTTAGATTGCTTTTAATATAATGCAAAATGATTCCAAAGGTTAACCTCAATATAATAAGTTTTCAATCAAAAGTTTACCTTTATTTTTTGAATGTCGAATTCTGTTTTAAGGATTTATTTTTCATGAAAGAATTGTTTCCGTATGAAAATCATTCAATAGGTATTAAAAAAGACTCTTTGACCTACATAAGTGTTGATAAATGGCAGTTATCTTATATATAAAATTTTCGTGTCACATTCTATAAGGCCTCTATAAGGTCTCCGAAACTACTTTTTCGATTTTAATGAAATTTTGGGGATTGTCTGTCTCTCTGTTTTATTTAACAAACTTCAAAAATGCTGGCGATTCACACCTAATTTTATTTTGTTTTTTCTTTAAAAAAAATGCTATTGTGGATTTGATTATGATTAAGCATTAAAAACTACATATACAAAATAAAAATTATGCCCATATGTACTAAGGGTGAGCTACTAATAAAATTCTTTTCCATAATGCAATGTACGTCTTTACGTACTGATCCGAAACAGTTTACCCGATTTCAATCAATCTTTATGGGCATTTGGAGGAGGTCGGTTAAAAGATGCATTTATATGTTTTATACCCCTTAATGTTAAAATTGTCACACCTAATTTTTTTTTTAAGAGATATTTTGAATTTTATTATGATTAAGCGGCGGCTGCAAGTGGTACTATCAATCAACAATTTGAAAACTGAAGCATTTTAATTGCTATTGAATTAAATTATATTGAGTTTTCTTTCAATATTATGACTGTCTATGAAGGACTGTGTGTTGAAAATAAAGAAAAAAATGAAGGAAAACCTTAGTGCTAATAACGATGTAGAAAATTACAGCCGAGTAGATGCACTCCTGATAACGCAAACTTATAGTCCGTAGCCGAATTCCCGACAACCTACGTTTCACTTAATAAATGGTCTCAATTTGCAAAAACCAGTCTACCTTTGCCATATAATTTTACGGATTTTTGGGGAAATTTGCATTTGAAAACTATTTTGTAATGTTATTTGACTAGTATAAGAATAATTCCATTCTCTATATAATATTATTGTTGTAACTTTATAACGTTTAACTAGGGAACAGACTAACAAGCTCTAACGGGGAAATGGAAATGATAAACTTGCAAAAACGATAAATTTTTTATATGGTTTATTGTCTGGTTTCAATTTCTATTGAAAGTTCTTATGGTGCGATTAGCAAATGATAGATAACAATGTAAATAATTATACATGTATAGCCTAGTTGTAAATATTTTTCTAGCTTTTAATAAACGCGATGATGAAATAAACGTTACAAAATCGTGTTTACCATTATTCAAAGGTTCTGGAAGCAAAGAATTTGGGGCTAATATAATAAAAAGGGAATTGATGCCAAATTTTGCAGTTTTTTTCATATAAAATTTCTCACCAAAATTAAGAAACCAGCCCACGTTCCAATTATTTGAACCGTCATAAATAAATGGAATTTATGTATGTATAAACTGAAACTATAAATATTTGACCCGAGGAACCAATACAAAAATTGAAGTATGCATTACTATTTATTGATTTGGGCTAGATGGTATTGGATGATATTTAATAAACTCCTACTCCCATTTGTGTGAGAAAAAAACAATTTATTAATACTTCATAACCTAAATCATTCTACCATTCGAAAATAGAAACAATATAGAATTTTATTACTAATTTTTACTATTTATTGATATCAAATGGTAAAGTAAATTTGAATAAAAAATAAAATCCCTCTACATTCAGTTACATGCAGTTGGTTTCAGTAAACTCCCATTCCCTGTTCCCCGATTCTACAACACAAAATAGCATAGTAAAACCATTCCTTTACTTCTAGAAAGAGAAATACATTTATATTCACAGATTATTTCAAAAGATATCTTTATTTTTAGGCTATATTATTTTATTTTTAGTAATACAAACGAAAGATAAAACACATTCTTTTTATTTTCACTACGAAAAACTAAGTAATTAATTAAATATGAGGTTAAATATAAATGGCCCCGGCAAATCAAATTTTGAAATCCACTTTTGTTTCTATTTCTCTCCAATCAATTTTGATTTATTTAAGTGGTGGTTCTCTTTCTAATTTGATTGGACTGGGTCTTACTTGTTCCATAATTTGAAAAAAAAACGTTACGAATGTTTTTATGAGTATAATTATTGATTAACTGGTATTTTTTCATAAAATAGTGTTCAATACACATGTGATATAGGTTATTACAGCACTCATTTATATATTTTGACGAGCGCAGCGAGTAAAATATATATGGTAAATTCGTGGTGTAAAAGCCACTAGACCAGGGCAGGGGTTCCCAAATTGTGCGCCGCGGCTTCATCACGATTTGAGGCCGGAAACTTATCACACTATTTTTTGTACTCTGTACTACTGCTCTTCGTTTTCTTCTTCTCCTGTTAAATTGTGATTTTTGCATTTGCGTCATTGTTTCTCCAGACCGTTGACATAGGGGCGCCGTGGCAAATTTTACTTTTACAAGGGCGCCGCGAACGTTTTAAATTCGACTTCAAGATAAAACATTATTGGAAACTTCCATGTTTTAAGAACTCTCACAGTAAAGAATTTTTTTTTCGGAGTAAAATTCAGTGTCGAAGTTGTATATTATAGATTTCACCTTAATTAGATCTAAATTAAAATATTAGTTTATGAATCAGTCGCAAATCTAGCACGTAATTAAAGCACTTCAATGTGAATCTCTGACTTATTTTCTTTCAAGCGAAATTTAAAAATATAAACATATTAAAGTCCGCCTGTGAACTGGATTAAATAATACAAAGGCGAGAACGACGAAAGTGAAAAGACATCAAATAAAAAATTAAGAACACTGATTCAAGTCGGAAATTTCTCGGATGGAATAACATGGAAATGTACATTTTGGACAAGATAATTCAATTCAGACTTTTTGTGCTTTGCAAAAAAGGAAATAACAATAATAAATACAAAACAGAGGCGCTAAACAGAGACAAAAAATTAAATTCCACGGCTTATCTCCTCCCATTCGCCCTTGGAGCGTTAAATATTTTGTGCAATGGCACTCGCATTGGCAATAAAACTTTTTGATTAAAAAACACGTTCACATTCTCAATTAAACTTTAATCAAATATTCCCCGAAATGTTTGTACGTAGCTCTTTATTCGGCTCTTCTCTATTCTTGATCTCAAATGTGGAACATAACCGATTTGTAAATTCTTTTTGCCTGAATTCTGCAATTAGAAAGTTAAATCGTTTATTAAAATTTTCAGAATCTTCTTAAAAAATAGGAACAACACAGAATTCATATCTATATTTTTAAAATCTTTTTAGAAAGACATTGGCTTATGCTTTAGATTGTTGTGTATGGACCACCCAACAATACCAACACTAACGATAAGCAACAACAAACTTTGTAATAATACTAACACAAGATCAGTTAGAGAGGAGAGGCAGGACTGATCGGAGGGAGCAATAAACTAGGATAACCGTAATCCTGTTCTTTTAAATGTACCGTGTAGTCACTTACAGTAATTGGTATTGATATCAGTGATTCACTGAATGGTAAGTGATTAGTGAACAGGTGGCTGGGCCACCTCCAACGATCACATCTGAAGTAGGTATGCGGACCCATTCAGATAATTAATAAAATGCATAACAGAGCTTGTAATCTTTGAAGAACCATAATATAAATATATTAGTACTTTATTTTTAACTTATTGATTTATATCTTCTTATTTTCCTTATTTATATTTAAAAATTTTCTTTATGTTAAAAAATCCTGTATCTCATTGTATAGTATCAAAACACCAAAAAGGACCTTTGAATTAATATATTGAATAGTATCTATAGTATGTAAATCGTTTTATATGATTTAAAAAAGTAAAAACATATAAATAAGTATTTATTTTTAATAAAAAATAAGATAATTTCAGACACAGATTCAATAAAATAAAACTTTGATTAGCTAAATTATTCAAATATAACCCCCTTAACCGAATCTACAACAAAAACATACATTGAAAATCATTTCCATTAATGAAACCATCGGATATCAATTTATATTTCAGGTTTTTTCGAAGATATTTTTATTTTGACGCTTTATTATTTTACTTTTGGTAATACAAACGAAGAATGGATATAGTTAGACTACAATCCTATTATTTTCACATAGAAAAACTAAGTAATTAATTAAATATGAGGTGAATGAAAGTGTTTAGATGTGAATAATTGTGTGGAAATTTCAATTATTGAAAATTGTTTCAGTTTTATGTAAATTACGTAAAAAATAAAGATATTATTTTATATTAATTGAAGTTATAAATGTTCTAATCATGTTCATATGTTATTTTGGTCTAAAATTTAATTTTCAGGTGACAAAAAGTGTATTCGTTGGGTTCATTTATATTTCACCTCATATTCATTTAATTACTTAGTTTTTCTATGTGAAAATATTAGGAATGTGTTTTAACTATATCCATTCTTCGTTTATTTTACCAAAAGCAGATGTTCACAGCGAACTTAGTTCCTGAACTTAAAGAAATGGGGCCCTGAAATAAAGCTAGAACAAAAACAATAATATGGTTATGGAAATATTAAACACATTTTCCCTAATTTTTGGTTTTTTTTCAACAGTTTTCAGAAATGGTTACTGAAACATTTATATATTTTTTTTAATTCGACGTAGTTATTGTTTATTTTAAATCTGAATTGCCTCAGTTTAACTTGTTGATTCTTGTAGATGTTCTGCAAATATTATTATTGTGAAATGCATTATGTACCTGTATATTATATTAGCGTCCGCTTGTGTGGTCTAGTGGTTAATACCCTTGACTGCCTCCTCGAGGTCGTGGGATCAAATCCCGGGCGGACATTTTTCAGCACGAAAAAAGTTTCCCCATTTGTGTATATCAATAACATTGCAAAATAATATTCATAGCGAATTATAAAGTAGTAATGGCGCAAACAAATAAATGAAATGGGCGGATTGACTGGATCCGTTTACAACCGGTCTAGGTGCTATTAATTGACTACTAATACAATAAAAACAAATAGTCATGGAAAGTCTAACACCCGTTGGTTGAGGTTGAGACTACCCCCAGTTCCATATGTTGTGGGAAATATTATTATTATATTAGCAATTATAGAAATAAATAAAATAAATTAAATTGTATATAAATAATACTTAAATAAACAATGTATTCCATTTAAATAAGAATTACATTCAAAAACTTTATTTAATAAATTAAAATTAACAGTTTCCCCCCCTTATTTTAAAGCTATCGAACTCTTTATTTAATTTTGCGAAAAAAAGAATTCTGTGATGAAATATTTGTAGGTAAATTAATATTTATGACAGGGTGAAGTTTATCATGAAAAACTTAAATGAAACAAAATTAGCTTTGCCGTTTCTTTGTTGGACCCTCTGTAACATAACAAATTCTCACCGTAATTTGTCTCTTTTTTATTACTTTGCAAAAGCTTGTTTCGCTTTCCTCTTTATCGTGCCAGAGTTATAAAATTAAATAAATGGTGACGAAAATAAAGATTCTGTATCCACCTACTGGTCTGTTTCTCCTCTGGGATTTATCTGGCTATTTACTTACGATTAGGTCTCCATTTGAAGAAAAGTCAAGCAACTTTAGAAAGGCAGCAGCTTAAGATGAATTATAGTACTTATTTTAACAGATTTTCACACAAAGAAGAGCCGACAAGGAAATCTTTTTATTTGCTTCTGCTAAAAGATATTTACAGATGAGGATAGAAGGAGAATGACAAATGAAATGATGTAAAATTTTAATTAAAAGTAATAGATGGAGTTGGAGATTAATTGATTTCCATGGACCAATGGTTGTGGCACAAACAAAACAGATAATGGTAATTGTTCTCTTAATTGGCAATAAAGCATGGCCATGCTATAAAGAAGAAACAAGGCCAAACTTCATACAAATCAGTCAATATCCATTATTTTTAAATTTGATTGTGACTAGAAATTTCATACAAATTGCATTTTCCAATTCAAAATCAATTTTAATAACCAACTTGTTTAATTTACAGAATTGATATTTTGATTTGGTGTTGAAATAAAAGAGTTTTTTTTCGGTGTATACTGTTCCGATTATCTGATTGTGTATTTATTCAATATACTGGAACTTTTATTATTAAATAATATTGCAAATATTGTATATTGCGACGACAGCATCGCCAGAAGTAACTTTTAACGTTTAGGCTAATCGCTCAATCAATTGGAATTTACTAAGACAACGGTTACTACCAGACGTAATGTAATACTTGTTTTCCTTCGCCAACTCGCGAAGAAGGTATTTGCTGTTGTCAATATTTTTTATACCCGCTTTGCGCGGAATAATACTTACGAATTGAACATTATTTTTTAGTCTCGTTCTTGACTTAATGAATAATAGAACTTAATAAATATAAGTCTAAACTGTGATCACGTGTTTAACTTACACAAACCCACACACAGAGAAACTTTTCATTCAACTGATTAAATCTGTTTATTGAGTTTTTCAGATTGTGAAAAATCGGTAACGTAGTTTGCCAAATTTTCTTAGGTATATCTATGCTTTTTGGTGAGAAAAAATGATTTTAGATACATTTTTCAATAATAAGAGTAACATTATAAAAATAGGATCCGATTTGAGTGATGAGCAAGAAGTCTGAGAGGATCAAGTTATTTACAATTTGTGTTAATCAATGATTAAATATTTGGAAAAAGAAATGCAAAAACTTATAATGAGCATTTATGCGCAAATTTTATTAGATCAATTATAAAAATGGTTTTTTTCCTTTTTTATTTAATATTTGTCATAAAATGAAAAATGAGAATAGTGTTGGAGCGATTTTTCGCCTAATTAGTACCCAATCAAGCCAAGAAAATTTTGCTCTATAGTCTAGTCTAGACCTCTTTTGTTGTCATGGTCAAATTGATCGAATGGAATGGGATTTGATTGTTTTGAATAGTGCAAATTCACTAATATAATATTAACTGAGCTCGCAGAAACACACTTCAATCTCTAGACGTGTATCTTCATGCCTATGCCTATTTTACAATATTTCATATCATTAACGTATAGTAGCTATTTGTTTGCAAGAAATATCTGTATTTATATATCCGGCTGTGGGGTTAGACCAAACCTAGATCAATACTTTTCAATGAAAATCTATTTTGGGTAATAATCGCGATGTTATCATGTAATCCACCAGACGCCTCCTTTAGGAACGACCGACTGAAAACGTGAGCAGTGGAGGGAAGTTCCAAACTTATTGTCTACCAGACGTCTACTTTAACGACAATGAGTCAATTGGCTGATCCGCACCGACTGACGTGACTGAGACAATAAATCGAAAAATATCAATCCTGAAAAGATTTCGTGGAATTCAAAAACAAAAAAAGGTCTTCTTCGCAACCATATGCCGAAGCAACTAAACTGTCGACAGTTAGTATTTCACAACTCCACCCAGTCAGTCCTAACCAAGAATTCAAAGCGCTTGAGTGGAATTTCTTTACCCCATGTTTTGTACTAAAAACCAAAAATTATAACAGTTTTACTTCATAAAAAAATCAAAACAGATGCAAAATATGTAAACAAAATATTTGCAGCATCCTTTCACACTTTTAGAAATAAGATACGATATAAATCAGAAAAGGTTTTTCTTACATTAACAATAAATCATTTTGAATTTTACCTACGGGACATATACAATTGATAAATTCACATTTATGCTTTTAAATTATGTGTTTTATTTATTGAAGAAAAATGTTTTTTACGGCCATGAGGCCTTTAATTGTTTTCTTACAATTATATAATTACAATTATATAATTGTAAGAAAACAATTAAAAAAGAAAATATCATTTTCGTTCCGAGAAAGATCTACAATAACTTCAACTTATTATTTAAAAACAATTTAAAATTAAAATTTCAAACTGTTCTGAAATAGAAAGGTGTTTTTATTTTTCAAAAAAGTTGTACACATTTGTGTACATTGTGTTTGGTTTTTGATTGTCATGTTATTTAATAGACATTTTAAAAACTTTAAATAGGATTTGAACATATTTTTTGTTTGTTTTTGTTTTATCGGCAAAAATCTTATGTTTCCCAATTGTTCAAGGTCTTGGAATAATAAAAACGTTTTAATCATTTTTATTATTGAATAATTGAAGTCTTTTGGAATATATAACTAAATTCATATAAATAATTTCTATATTTATTACCAAACTTCGTTAAACACAAGTATTTAATTAAACATTTATTAAATTTGTCATTATTGATAAATTAAATGAAAAATACGCCGCCATTCTTGGTGGTCTACATTTATCTCAAAAACCTTTTTTTATTTTAAATTTTAAAGTCATATTTTCTATTGTATTATATCGCTATCTAATAAATTTTCTTAAATATTTGCAACAAAATTTCTAGGATAAACCAATCACAATTAAGAGTAATTTAGTTGACAATTACGTAGGGAAAGTTTAGGACAAGATAATATTAAATAAGAAGGAATCTAATCATTATTAGTGGCTAAGTTTTCCTATTGACTTACTGAACTATATTCAAATGTCTATAAAACTAAGATGAGGAGAAAACTTTTCGTATTTCTCGAGTCTGTCTTGTTTTTGTTTAGTTTAATATTTTGTTGATTCAACTACATAAGAAATGTTCTGTTATGTTGGGCAATATATGAGTAACAAAGATATTAAATATCTAGTTCGATTTAATCTATATAAATTATTTGTTAGAAATTTCAAATCGTCAATATTAAAATATAATAAATTTATTTCAAATTTTTATATTTTGAATTTTTTTTCTTTATGGATCTGTTGAATTTTAATTTTAGCTGAATTATGTTTATTGTACAAATGCAAATAATAGTGCAATATATATATATATATATATATATCAGATAATAAAATATAATATTAAACTAATTTTTTTACGATGTGTTGTTTTATATTTTTTTATTACATAAATTGTATATTTGCTATTTAATCAGTGTTTTTAAAGAAAATAAAATTAAAGTTACAATAAATTCGTTTTCGTTCTATTGTATTTCAAATTGAACTGAATAAACTTTAATGTATAGAATTTTTTAATATTTAAAAAATTTTATAAATCGAATGATCAATAAAATTAAATTATACATAGGCTTCAAAAAGTGTTTTGTAAGCGTATTGAATCTTCGCTTTTATTATTTAAATAAAAAGTATTTTAGAAAATATTATGTGATACGAGTCTTATGAATTTGGAAATCTTATTTAAATATGAATTGTGACGATCTGAAAACTGGGATGTTGGTAAGCAGTGGTTTCCCCGTTACTGGAGCAAAGATGTATAATTCCCAAGAGAAGCTGGTTAAATGATCAGGAAGATCGGTCAAAGGTTCCCAAGAGCTGACTCTGACGTCGGTGATTGTAGGGTTTATAGTTGTTCATATAATGTTCTGAATATGTATTGAAATATTCATATCGTAATTTCAGATTATTCATTTTTTGAACTTAATTTAAATTAAATACCTAAAGATGTCGTAATTGACTACCTATATAATTTGAAACAAGTTGTACGAGTATATGCAAGAAAATCCCGTCAACCTCTTACATTCGGGAGGTACAAATCACTTAAATTATAACAAATGCTCGAATAGAAATTGTTTTTTAAAAACAAAGCACAAAAAAACCTCAAACTGTTAATCTTTAAATATGTATAATAGTTTCATAAAACCTGTAAATATATATTAATAACGCCGGCAGAAGAAGGGAATGTATTTGGCCCATGTTGAGGAGCCACCAGTTGCAACAGTGCGTTCTTAATAATTATCGTTACAGAATTCTCCAAACCGATCGATTGCTTTGGTACCTGCAGAGATAGCCCACTTTTGTTGTGGCAACGAAGAGAGAGCCGGTTTATCCTGGATGACGGACCGTACCTGCCGCATATGTGGAGAGGAAGACGAGACTGTGCAGTATATTAAGGACAACTGCTGCCCGTATGAAAGACCATTTGAAGTTCTGCTTGGCAAAAGAGACATCGCCGAGCGTTGGATGAAGAGAGTTTTGGAAATACTACATGTCATCAACAAGTTCTATGTGTTTGCCTAAACATAGAACTTGTTGATGACATGTAGTATTTCTAAAAAAGGCCCTAGGGGAGCCAATAAAACTATATAATATTATATCAAACTTATGTACTCCATCTATGTTTTTCTAAAAATTACAATTAAAATAATTTTCTGACAATTATTTTAATTGAATGTATTCTTAAGGTTTTAATAAGGAATTATTCTTAAATCATTTTCAACGTTGTGTGTTAACAAGCAAGTGAATGAATCTTGATAGTTTTGCGACAAATCAGAAAATCCCCAAACTCAATTTAGAAGTTTTTCTGGTCGGGAGATTAAAGCAAATTACTTTGCCCAGTTGTTTGTGGAAACAATCCCGACCCATTATTTTTTCCCGCTCCGTTTTCCTTCAGAATATCCGGTTTAACCGGATAACTGCTTCCATGTATAAAAAATTAATTAGTTTTTTTCCACAAAACACTTTATCGATTAGCAAAGAGTGAATCCGAAGGCAAGCAATTAATAGTCGAAAATAATCATTAGTAAATATTTTAAGTCAAAATTGGGGACATCATTGGCCTCTTAATCTCGAATGCCAAGAGATAAACATACTCGAAAGTGTCCAAAAATACTTAGCAAAACCGTAATTACAGAAATGACCGACATCTAGGGACGATAGAGATAAGAGAATAAAGAAAGGGAAACTCATTTTGAATAATTTATTAGGGGTCGATTTAATCCAACTCGTCAATTCTTGGAGTTGAAGCAAAATCATTAATCTTGAATTTGGTTAAATATATTTAATTATACTAGTATTTTGATTCTTATTGTATATTATATTGTTCTAAGGTAATGAAAAATCTACTCTAATGTATTAGTATTAAGAAAAAAATTATAACAATATTAAACAATTATAAGGAATACTTCTTTACTTTAAGTGTTTAGAAACAGCGAAATGTAAAGGCAATGTAAAATCACACATCATATGGAGTGTCTAATAAGGTCATGTAGTCAGTAACTATAGTAAATTTTATAGGAAGAATATAGTGCCTAAATTTTCAATAAAAATAGTGTTATATAAGGAAATACTTCCCGGCCCACAGTTTAAACATAGCTGCGACTTACTATTACCGTGTACAGAGTCACGGCGCTTTGACCCGATTTCTGTCTCCAGCGATGCAACGCTTTGACGATATTAATATCAGACCGAGTGTGACCACCAGCCGAAGTGCAGTTATTTTATTAGTATGCCAATCTGACCTTCAATTTTTATTAGTCATTGTTATTTTGTAATAAATTGAAAATAATCTATTAAATATAATTTTATAATGTTTTAAATTCGGTGTTTAAAAAAGTAGTTTGGTTTCAATGCGTTCTGGAAAGCCTCCGCCCGCTCGGCACTTTTCCGGTTTTTATGGTTTGTATTGCTTGAGAGCTTTTTTCAACAAAGGTGGTATATATATTTATTTTGCGTTTGAGTTTTAGTTACAAGTTTAGTGCACAAAAGATTTTGACAGTCCGGAATTTTACGAGTATATCTAAATTAATCAGTCATTTTGGAAATGCCGTGAGAACGAATCTATCCATTGGAATTGGGAGACCGTCAGAGTCACTTGGAGAAAAACGAAGGTCTAGGTTATATCCTTATTGGTGAGCGCAAGAATAATAAGTTTTTTCATCGTTGGCGTCGATCACTAGTTGGAGTGAGTTTCTTGATATCCAGTCAGCAGACCTGTCCCATTCTCATCGTCCTCTGAATACCCCCTTTCCTGGTGATGGCTATTTAAGTCACCAATGTAGATGGGAAACTTTCCAACGCAGATAGTTCTTAAAATGAAGGTGGAGATTTGTGTGGTCTTTTGACCAGTTCCTCTTTAGAACTACAATGTGTTACCTGCAAGACTGTGACTTCAACGTTTTGGTCTTTAAGCAATTGAGTCAAAACTTCGCTTTTTGCTCGAATTATTCTTCCTACATTTAGTTGTAGTAGACGCAATTTTTGTAGTCAATTTAGTTTGAGAAGGCTGACTACGTTACCGATCAAGGTGGTATAAACTTACAAAAACTGATCGCTAATTTAAAAAGTTTACCTCTGTATGTTTAATAGTTTACTTTTATATTTCCTACCTCTCAACTCTCGCAACTGATCTCAGCTCCCGCCAGATTGTAACAATAGTAAATATTTAATTTTTTTCATAAAATTTTATTTAACTTTGAAGTATCTCTAGAGAATTTTTTATTAAAAATATAAAAATATTATTCAAAGAAATTACCTGCCACAAAATCAACGACCAATTTTTTATAACAATCGCTACGTTATGTTTGTCCTTAGTATTAGAACAACTATTGTATTTCCTGGGACGCATATGGTGAATTTTCCTGGGGAATTAGTTATTCAGGTCAAATCAACCGTCCCTGACGTTTGCTTTCGCTTTCCCGTTATTATTAATATAGTATTAGGATATTTAGATCGGAAATCCTCCAAATTGCGACACCAATTTCTGTCATTTCAAATAGTTAGAATATTTTAAGGAAGAAAGTTACTGTAACATACTTTGGTTTGGAAAACAATGAATATGTCAACCATAAACAGAAATTAAGTCAAATAAAAATTTAATATTTCTTTCATTTCAGTAAATTTTTTTAAATAAGACCTTGATTTCCACTAAATTATGGTACATGTATTATAAGCCTTACTTTCTCCGTCAATAATTAATTCAAAATTAAATCAAATTATGAATTTTGACTCATTTTAAATGTTTGTAAATAAATATTTCTACCGATGTAAACTTGTAGAATTTCATAGACATATTGTTAAGTTAAAACGTTAAAACATTAAAAAAAATCCCTGAAAATATTCCAGTAGCCATAAAATTCGAAAGTTGATGAGGTTTGCTAAAAGTTAAGCTGTGAAACATCGACATCTCTGCTAATAATCGCGATGTTATCCTTTAATCCCACAGCACCATTGTTGGAAATTCCAAATTTATTGACCAGTGAATTAGTCAATCTCATGATCCAGAACTAGTACGAGTTTGAAGTGACTGATACAATAAATTGATTTCAACGAGACTCGAGTCATACTCAATGTTTAAATGACGTAAAGTTAAGAGAAAAATTAATTCGAAGCAAAAGGTCCTCCTTACACCAAATTCAAGAAACAACTGATTCAACAACTCTCTCTTCGACTCTTGGTCTCATTTTCGGAGATGGGTGCAGAGTATTGCATTAAGCTTTTCTCCTTAATTTGGTACTAAAGAGAGTGTGCTACACAGGGTATTTCAAAACTGAATTCAGGGGAAATAAAATTAGGGTTTATATAAATTACTATTTGATAATCAGGAGAAATACGATGAGATAAAAAATAGGATTAGCAACCATACCGATATGGAAAACTTTCTTAACGGTTCGAATAAGCAGATTATATTTTTATTTAAGGGTTTTTATATAGTACAATCCATTAGGTCAGGGGTGAGGAAGACTTTTTAGCAAAGGGCCAATTCTAGTTTAAAAATTTTTTGGCGGGTTGCATGAAGTAATCTCGGTCAGGAGTTATTTAATTTTTTTTATTAATTATCAAAAATAATTGTTTGAAAACATAGGTATTTACGAAAAGAACATAATATATTTTTATTGGAAATTATATAAAAAAAGATGTTTACTTTTCTACATTTCAATTACTTCCATTTGAATGCCTTCAGGAACCGTATTCAAAATGATACAAAATGGTTAGGAAAATATTTTAATAGAAACTGCTATCTTGGAACATCTGACGAATCGTAATTAAAACTCAATGATTAAAATGTCTATAATTAGGCATGGTTTTCGGAAATAACAATTTTTTTTCTAAATGTAAAAGAGAGATACATTCTTCTACAAAAGGTACTGTTTCGACAATTTAATTTTCCTCTTGCATCATTTGTCATACATATACAGTAGAGAATAAACTGTACTGGGCCTTTATATTTTAACATTAAGATCATTGAGGTGCCGAGTCATAACAAAAAAAATCTCAAAATTTATTATCAAATCGAGGAAAAGCATATTCCCACATATTCAGGAACAATTGCCTTTCGCTGTTTAATTTGGACAAAATTTTCAAATAAAATTGGGCAAACTCAATCCTTTTGCATATACATTTTTCAGGATAATTATGCACTCATTAAAATTTTTTCTTTCTTGTAATCATCTTAACGTCTTGGAAAAGCCTTCTTGAATTTCGATGCTGCTACTTTCATGTTTAACACTGCTCGAGTTCCCTCTGTCCAAATACCAATAATCATTTGTAATAAATAAATAAATTAATTTAACACAGATTGTATTTGTAGTCCCTTTGAAATCAGTAAACAAAATTTTTAGATAATTTTAAATTTGATATCTAAAAAATATGGTCAATTTGGATGTAATCGTATCGCTAATATCGGAATCACATAAATTGCCCAGAACAGTGTTCCAATTTGGCAATGCGTGTCTTTACTTTCATATTTAATAAGATATTTAGTTTGATTATTAAATATTGTACTGTTAAGTTTTTATATTTTATTGTTCGTATTTTCAATTTTTTTAAGTTCTTTTAATGTTTACACACACTATGAGCCCATGATACATGTATCTTTATCTTTGACGAAAGTGAAAAACTAATCAAATTTTCCGTTTTATTATTTGCTAGAACATTTGTTGAACACTTAATTTAGAACAAGTCTTTTTTGATAATATTAACTATATTTCTATTTTATTATAACTATTTTTTACTAATATGGATATTGAATAAATTTAATTAAATAAATTCTATTTCAGAGATGCTTCGCGGGCCGAAACAAAATTGTTCAAAGGACCGCGGTTTGCTCATGCCAGCATTATGTGATATATTTTTAAAATTAATAATTGTGCAAAAATGTGTTGTTGAAAAATGTCCACCTTTGTGAGAATGGCCAAGAAAAAGAACTCTCTAAGAGAAAGACACGTCTTATCTGTTCTTCATAAGTTTATTATTTTTTCTTAGCCTTAGAATACAAAAACTGAAAGATTTACATTACATTAGAATAAATAAATTACAATAGGAATAAAATAAATACATACATTTAGTGGATTAACATAATTCAACAGTTTTTTGGCAGTTCACAATATTACAAGAAAAAACGTGATCAATATTCACAAATATCTGTACAACAAAAACACTATAAATCAATTAAAACAACAAATTGATAATTAATGACCAAACAGATTTTAACAGTAGAACCTGGTTTTAAAAGTTTTTTAACATGTGTCTTTACATCTAATTATTATTGCACAACTATTTTAGAGACTATTAGACATTTTGAAAATGATTAATTTATTCAATTGTGTTTTATTATAAAACATTCTTAAAAACACTAGTATTAAATAATGCCTTATCTTATCGACCAAGTAAATTGTTATTTGTATTTTTTAATTTTTTTTTTATGAAAATGATTGAATTTTAATTTTATACCATTTCTAGAATTGATTTCATAAACTTACATACATATAGTTATGTATCTTCTGTAATGTTCTAGTTGGAAGTTAAAAACTTTGCTATCGACTTTGTCGGTAGCCTTGAGTAGGGTAATGTGTTAATGCGGCGAATCAATCATCAAGCTACAAACTAAGGTGTGGCTAATGTTAGAATTGGAAATGTAGTTCTGATTTAATCTGTTAATGGATTCGAACAAAAATTTAACAGGCTTTATTTTTCTTTTTCTTCTTTCTTGACAGCCCCTCCGTACCTCTAAACGCTTTTGTGGCTTTCGCGGTTTTCACCACCAGTCTCTGTTCGAAGGGTTTATTTTTAAGAAAACGAATAAGTTTTATTTATTAAATTCGACATTTATCATAAATACAAATTGTTAGATTATTTATAAAATAAAGCTTTTTATACTATAATTTATATTGGCATATCAACTAATAAATGACACTTTGAATTGAAATTAAATTAGATTTGTTTTAGTATCATAACTATCTAATCTAATTTTGGTTTATTAATTATTATTTAAACAACGTGTAGGAAAAATGAACCATAATTAAACTCGAGTATAATTCTAATATATACGAGTATTTAATTATGTGTTTTTCCTGCTAGTTTTTACAAGATTTTATACAATTCACATATTTGTTAGCTATTTTTCCGCGAAATATGAAGTAAAGAATAAGAACACAATCCAGTACTAAAATAAGGTCTAAACCCATACAATTAACGGAAGTACTTGTCAAGCGAATTGAACTTTCGGTCTAAATTTTTCAATATATCACACAAATAGAGCACCAAGCACTGTATCACTGATATTCCTGTGATAGCACTTACCATTTAAACCAACATTTAAGAAGAACTTTACTTTTTGGCATTTAATGTGAAAAAATTTAAATTGATTAATTAATCATGGCCTATTTGATTATAGAGACATGAAAAACGTCAAAATGTATTTTCCTTCTAGCTATTAAGATCAAAACATAAAATTTTTAGTAGTTAAATTTTGGTACAAAGTACTAATTTCGTGTATTTACACGATTTGTAATTGTCTGCGGGTATTGAATTACACTTTATTCAACACTGCACGATTATCAAACAATTTCTAGAGGAAGCATTGACTACTAAAATGTAAACATTTTCATCAGAAATGTATAAAATGAATTAATTAATATTAGGTATTAATTTTTGGTCACAGTAAATTCTGTTCTAATTATATGCATGTCATTATGTTAGAAAAATAAATCATTTGAATCAACAGCATTGTTCAATTATTCGGAGGACACGAATCATTTGTTGGATAGTTTTAACTCATAAGTGAAAATAATAATTGCGGCTTTCCCAAATTGCGAACAGAATTAAATTTTGTTTTAATTAAATCTTAATTCAAAACTATTTTTCATAAATTTGTTTATATAACGTATACCCAGTTAAAAAATCATGAAAATTCACTTTTACAAGCAAAAATATGTCATTTGATACACGTTCAATGTGATACATCTGGTTTTCTTTTCATTTTTCTTTTATTTCCACAATCTCCATAAGATGATGCGAATAGGACTCAATTTGATCAATTTGCAAACAGACAAATAACGGCAATGAATAAGATNTACCCAGTTAGAAAATCATGAAAATTCACTTTCACAAGCAAAAAATCGTCATTTGATACACGTTCATTTTGATACATCTGATTTTCTTTCATTTTTCTTTTATTTCCACAATCTCCATAAAATGATGCGGAAAGTACTCAATTTGCAAACAGACAAATAATGGCAATGAATAAGATTATCTAGGATTTCCCTCTTATTTAATATTAGACAAAGAGATTTATTATCCAATTATGGTGAAAAATGCTAGCCATTCCGAAAGGGGATGAGGTACCGAAAGGATCGATAATCGTAAATTGTAATCCAAATGGAAGTTATATTCTCCTATTGTTTGTTATGATTTAATTAATAAAGAGTTGAATTTTTTGTTTGGGTTTGCACTTTTAAAGTAGTTATAAAAATACAAAGAATATAAAAGGTGTTTGTCATGGAAATGTTCGGTTTTGTGAATTTGTCCATTGTTTTTTGCTGAAAGATTGTCATTTTACCAACTATAATCAACTGTATTAATTATATATCAATATATGTATCGTATTCATTTGCTTTATTTAGAAGCGGAAAGGTTAATTGAAAACTGCGTGCACAAATCCACTAACTGCAGACAAAGATATATTCATCCGATAATAGTAATTAATAGCCCTAAATTGTTAAATTAAATTTGAATAGAATTAAGTGGTCACTTGAAGGTGTTTTATTAACGACGGGAATTTCTAATAGTATAATGGATTCTTTTTTAATTGATATATTGACATTAATTTAACTATACATAAATTATTTTGAAGGCATAATTAGTAAAGACATAATAATTTAGAAATACACCTAAAAATCTACTATATATAAAGGAAAAGTTATTTGTGCTACAAGGGTGTAAATTCAACTGTAACGAGTGAAACGAATGTTAAACATTTGAGCAGAGAGCGAATGTTTCATCGTTTCCGTGTTAAAAAACAGGACTTTACACCCGAGCAGGCCATAACATTTTTAGAACTCCACTCATGAACAATGAAATTTTTACAATTTCACAATAAATTTCATTATTTACAATGAAAATTATTATATAATTATTATTTATTATTGCTTCACAAATGTTTCAAATGAAATCTTTACTTATAAAGTTACTGTTAACGGTTGGAATTCCTCTTAACTTGGTCATTAGGCAAATGCATATTTTATTGTGATATGGAACATTTGTTTGCTTTAATTTAGAGATGGGAATATTTCTATCTCTCTCCAATCAATTCAGATTTATTTAAGTGGTGGTTTTCTCTCTAATATGATTAGACTGTGTCTTACTTGTTCCACAATTTGAAAAAATCGAAGCCAGCATTTTCTTTAGGAATTTCAGAATTACACAAAAAAGGGTTCAATACACATGTGAAATAAGTTATTGTAGGTAAAAACCTCTATTTCATCACATGTATCTAAATATACTATTTTATATATTTTCCTTTTTATGTACATGAAATCAAACAAATTACACTCTATACTGAGTGTTGTGCTCTAATAGGAAATATAATTATAAATGATCAACATAATTTAATTACAGAAAATAATTCATTTTTTAATTTGGTGTGAATAAATTTTCATATATTTTCATGAAAAGTGAAGTTAAAAAAAGTTATAAAATAATAAAAATTAAATGATTCAACCGAAACAGCAAAATTAATTCTTCAAATTAAATTTTCTTTGCAAAAGTGAAGTGAATTTCACTTTCAAGCAGAATTACAAACAAAAAACATTATGCCTATGACTCTGAGAGAAATGAACATTTTATGTAAAACGAACAAAGCAAAGGGTGTTGATAAGGCTGGTGTCAGGGGAATAACATCTTGAAGAGGACCGAAACCGTTGACCGTTCAACCAAATGGAAAATTTGCTTCCGGCAGTGGATTTCAATTCAATTTCATAAATTGAATAAATCAAACCAATTTGGGTTCTCATTCAATCAGTATTGACTTTCCAAATATTTTTCAAAGAAAGGGACTTTATTATTCGGCATTTCTCTAGACTGAATTTAAAGAATGATTGATTATTTTGGGTCAATGCATTATTCATCATTGTTTGTCTTAAATATTTATTTTTATACATTTGTTTTTTTTTACAAATTAGAAAATTTCTTTGATAATGTAGATAATTTTTTTTATAATAACAAATTCAATGTAACTATTATATAATGTTTTAGTTAGATCCTATGTTCGGTGGCTTTGGTCAGCACTACTGAGTTAATGAATAAAAGCTAAAATTAAAATTTTCCTAATTAAAATTACTGAATTATATATATGTATATTCTTAAGTAAAGTGTGCAAATAAAATAATAACAAATGTATCCCAATCACTTCATTCCCTATGGACACTTCGGTAAATACTACATAAAAACCCAAATCCGAATTTTGTGGTGAATTTTTCAGACGCATGCGTAAAAATAAAGGGGAATATTTCGAAAATAAATTCATTTAATTAAGGGGTACAATTTGATTCAAGGTTTTGTTTAAAATTTTATTTTATTTGTGACTTAAGTTATTATTTATTATATAAATATCTGTTGTGGTTTCAAAATAAAATTAGACAAATGATATCTTACAATTATTGCATATTAAAGTATTATTAATAATATGGAGAACTTATACTATAATAACAAGCGATAAATGAAATTTAAAAGTTATTGTTAAAAAACTTTTAAAACCAGGTTCTATTGTTAAAATCTGTTTGGTCATTAATTATCAATTTGTTGATTTAATTGATTTATAGTGTTTTTGTTGTACAGATATTTGTGAATATTGACCACGTTTTTTCTTGTAATATTGTGAACTGCCGAAAAACTGTTGAATTATGTTAATCCACTAAATGTATGTATTTATTATATTCCTATTGTAATTTTTTTATTTTAATGTAATGTAAATCTTTCAGTTTTTGTATTCTAAGGCTAAGAAAAAAGAATAAACTCATGAAGAACAGATAAGACGTGTCTTTCTTTCGGAGAGTTCTTTTTCTTGGCCATTCTCACAAAGGTGGGCATTTTTCAACAGTTATTTAATTTTAAATTATGTATTGTGTACGATAAAAAAAATTAAAAAGATTATTTATACTGCTTTAAATTTTATAATAAATATAAATATTATCCTATCTTTTATAAAATAAAATTAGTTGATAAAATATTTACCGCTATGTTAAAAATATTAAAAATATAATAAAATAATATATTATAATATTATAATATAATTAAAATTTTTAAAAGCTCTATAAATAATTACACATTAATTATAGTAATTGTTCTGAGTCACATACTTGGTGGTCTAATCGCTTCAACCAGAACATTTGATTCGTGATGCTATTTTGAAAGAGCCAAGAAATTTTTATTAGTCACGACCAAACAATTTGCGGTGGAATAGTAAAACACATAAGATTATGGTAGAGAATCTGTGAGAAATTCCTTTGGAAATACTCTTTGCAAAAATACCTTGCACTATAAACTGGGTGTCCAAATTTCTGTCTCTTCCAGACTGGAGTTGGATTTTTTCTCGCTTGCAAAAATAATCATTATTGGTTAACATAGGAGTTTATTAATCTACACACAACGAACAAAGCCCACGGATCACTCCACAAAATTTTTAATTAATGAAAAATATTGAAAATACGCTTTTGTGATATATTTAATTAAAAATGTACTGTTATATAAATCTAAATATCACAATAAAATTATTTATGCATTTTTGCGGCATAAAATTGATATTATTACTCTAAAGTTTGATCTGTCCGTGAAAGTAGTCTAACAAATTTATATGGACGTCAGTTTCGTTGTGTATGGTTTAACTGTATTTGGGGATGATTTCACAACAAAACGGAATATTTTAATCTAAATATAACGATGCACATATCGGGTCTCTCTTTCAAACAGAACATTACGGGTTATTTAAATCCGTAAAGATCAACGTGGCATTTCCTATACAAGAGTAAGAGAAACAAGATATAGCTTTCTCCATCTTCCAATGGAGTTAGAAAAGAAAAACAATGCGAGGAAGACAACAATGTGATTTTAAGAAAACGACTGTTATTTTTTGATTTGTGTGTTAATTAATTTAAAAATGCATAAAATTTTGCTTAAACCACGATCTATAAGCATTTTTAAACACTCGGGCCTTCATTAAGGCACTCCCTACACTCGTGGCTTAAACTTTTGTGTCCCAATGCATTATCTTATCGACCTATTATAATTGATAATTACTTCATTAACATATGTACGTCAGCAACAAAACAGATTTCTGCGATTTATTTTCGCGTATTAATTTACCCTTTTGCCCCATTTAGCGAAATTGCAATTGAATTGTTCTTGTGAGGCGAGAGATTCGAGAAGATTTTATTCAAATTAATTTGCTCTCACAGCAAGATAAATTACAATAATTATTTCACGGCCTCTGATTTATTCAGCACAACATTATGGGAATGATTTTTCCATTAATTGCGGGTTGTTTCTGGGGTTTGTTTGTAATTAAACAGAAAAATTTTATCCAGTGGAAGGCCAGAAGAGAAAGAGAGAGAGAGGAGTTATGAGCACAACTTCATCAGCAGTTAATGGATTATTTGTATTGGTTTGTCCCAAATGAAAATTTACATCTGGAGCTCAAATTTTCAAATACTATAACTTTTGTGTTTTCTAATATTTTCAATTGAAACAAACGGCTTTTAAGCTGTGTTGCAAATTCTTTGTTCTCCCAGATCA